>RJWK010024222.1:0-28523 GCA_004363435.1 Platanista minor
AAGGTCTGGTCCGGGAAAGGGACCATTCGGGGAAAGGAGCGGGGTCAGGGAGACGCCAGACAGTGGCCCACCTCTCAGCCACTCCCAGTCACCAGCTAGCCTCAGGACCCGCCCCCTCCCCCAGTCAGTAAAA
Source organism: Platanista minor (assembly GCA_004363435.1). Taxonomy (NCBI): domain Eukaryota; kingdom Metazoa; phylum Chordata; class Mammalia; order Artiodactyla; family Platanistidae; genus Platanista; species Platanista minor. The sequence continues at coordinate 134 of RJWK010024222.1, forward strand.
TGAGAGAACTGGTCCAGGGAGGAGCTCTAAGCTCCCTCCCTGCTCAGAGTTAGATTTAGTAAGTACTTACTTTAGGAAAGAATCTTTAACCTCTGCCTGCGTGAAAAGTATGTTTCCATGGGACTTCCCTGGTGGCACAGTAGTTAAGAATCCACCTGTCAATGCAGGGGACACGGGTTCGAGCCCTGGTCTGGGAAGATCCCACATGCCGCGGAACAACTAAGCCCGTGCTCCACAACTACTGAGCCTGCGCTCTAGTGCCTGCAAGCCACAACTACTGAGCCCGAGTGCCACAACTACTAAAGTCCGCGTGCCTAGAGCCTGTGCTCTGCAACAAGAGAAGCCACTGCAATGGGAAGCCCGCGCACTGCAACGAAGAGTAGCCCCCGCTCACCACAGCTAGAGACAGCCCGCGTGCAGCAACAAAGACCCAAAGCAGACAAAAAAGTAAATAATAAATAAAATAAAAAGAAATGGATGTTTCCGAACCCAGCCCTCCTTAGGAAGCAGCCTGTCCCCCTCCATTCACCTCGGGCCCGGAGCCCCTCACTCAGCTGTGGCTCCCACAAATCAAACCTGCACGGACACTGTTTGAAAGGACCCAACGACCAGGTGCCCTCAAAAAACACACATGGCAGCAAAAGTGAAAGCACAGTTACACAGACGCGTTCACTTAAGAAACAGTGAGGCACCATCAACAGGGGCATTGATAAAGTTGTCGCGTATAGAATGGAATACTGCTCAGCCATAAAAAAAAGATGAAATCTTGCCACTTGTGACAACATGGATGGACCGTGAGGGTATAAGTCAGATAGAGAAAGACAAATACCATATGATTTCACTCCTATGTGGAATCTAAAAACAAACAAAAAAATAAATGAACCAACCTAACAAAAACTAACACTTAGATGCAGAGACCAGAGCAGCAGTTACCAGAGGGGAAGGAGTGGGGGGTGGAGAGGGTGAAGTGGGTAAAGGTGATCGACGGTGCGGCGACAGATGGAAACTATATTTTTGGTTGTGAGCACAATGTATGGTATATAGAAGTAGAAAAATAATGTTGTGCATATGAAACATATAATGTTATAAACCAATGTTACCTCAATAAAAAGTAAATCTAAAATTTAAAAGTGAAAGAAAGAGGAGGGGAAGAGAGGAAGGAAGGAAGGAAGGAAGGAAGGAAGAACATTCTTAACCCCAACCAAAGAGGGGGGGCCCTTCACAGCCTCCACCTCTACATTGGGGCCTGGCTAACAGCTGTTCCCAGCTGGAGGCTCTTTCTGCCTCCGCCCCCACCCCCACAACCACCCCCCACCCCCCCCACCCCGCCACCGTCAGTCCCCAGGGGTCATGGAGGCAGCTTTGATGAAGCTTATCAAAGGGGTCTTGTTCTTACAGCTGTTTCCTGGGAGGGCAATTAGAGCCACAATAACCCCCCACGTCTGTTTAAGGGGTTGGTGGCTAGTACTCCACCCTCCACCCTCCACCCTGTGGGAGGGCTCCTGCCCATCAGCAGAGGGGAAAACGACTGTGCCCATCGGAGAGATACTGTTTAGGACCATTTTGACCATTTGGACTGGAAGGGAATGCCCATCCCCATTTTAGAGATGACTAAACTGAGGCAAAATCACCCCTGGCTCCCAAAGGGTTCTCCACACAGAGCCCACTTCCCCAGGAGCTGTCTAGGCAGCACCTGGTTTCTCTTCCTCTGGGTCAGGTCGCCTCCACTTACACAAGACACGACAGGCCCACAGAAGGGTGTAGAAGGCACATGGGAGTATAAAGCCCACGTGGAGGGGAAGCTGGTGTCTGTTCTGAGACGCCTGCTCTGGCCCTTCCCCAACCTGAGCCATTGCCCCTTTTTTGGCCACTATTTTAATCCTCAATCTGTGGATTTATTTAAATCAAGGTTTCTCAACCTTGCCACTATTGACATTTGGGGCCAGATATTTCTTTGCCGTGGGAGCTGTTCTGTGCATTGTAGGATGGTTAGCAGCATCTCTGGTCTCTACCCATGAGATGCCAGTAGCACCACTTCCCAATTGTGACAACCAAAGAAGTCTCCAGATATTGCCAAATATCCCCTGGGGGCAAAATTGTGTCCAGCTGAGAACACCACTGATGTAAGCGGACTTAAAGGATCGTGTGTGGATGGCCCCGTGTCTTACCAGGGAAGGAGGTAACAGAGGTGTTCCCTCCTGAGGCCCAGAGCTTCTGTGGGACAGATAGGATAATAGGATAATAATGTACCCAGTGCACAGCAGTCTGTGCCAGGAGATCCTGGAAAAGACTGAATTCAGGAAAATCATTGAGGCTGGCGTCCACCCAGGATGACTTCCTAGAAGAGGCTCTGGTCCTTATATAAACAGTCCAGTAAGGATGCAGTTTGAAGGGAAAGTCTCAAGGATAGTGAGCAGAGCCCAGGGTTGGGGGTGGTAAGTGGAGACTTTCCAGGGAGGGGGCAGGAGGGTGGCCACAACTGGCTGCATTTTAATCTGAGGTGTGTTGAGGCTGCCCTGCAGAGCAGGTCCTGGAGCCCTGGGAAGATACTGGGCATGAGTGGAAAGGGAGAGCAGAGGGGGAATAGTGGCATGTCTGCGCTCCTTGGGGGGCTAGTGAGGGGCCTGCTGTTCCCCAAATCCCCAACACCTAACACAGAGTCAGGCTAAGGAAATGCAGAGATGATGAAACTGCTGCCAATTTGGAGAACAGCCCTGACAAGGAGGAAGGTGGGCCTGGGTTCTGGAGGGCTGGGAGGACCATCTCTAGATGGTGTGAGGATGCTGATTAGGGGGCCTAGCCCGAGGACAAGCAAAGAACCTGAGCAGCCCCTCACCCTGATTTCTCAGCGTCTGCCCTCACCTGTCTCCCCCATGGTCCTTATGGGATGGGGGTGGGGGAGGGGGAGGGGGAGGGGGAGGGAGAGGTAGTCCTAATGAAAGGGTAGCTGCTGGGCTTGGAGCAGACCACCGGCCTTCCTGCCAGCCTGCAGACCTTTCTCTCTGGAAGAGATTTCAGCAGGTTCTCGGGAGGAGAATGCTGAGCCCCTTGGCCCAGGAAGCTCCCTTCTCAGACAGAAACACCTGCTCCCACCCTCAGACTGGGCTCCCTGAGGGGAGAGGCGACACCTTCCCAGTGGTCACCAAAGGGAAATGCGAAGCTTGAGGCAGGTGCTGCCCACAGGGAGCTTCTGGCTGACCTGCCAGCAGGGGGCGCTGTGGACTCAAGCACCGGACTTGGGCTGCTGGAAAGGTGGAGACTGGACTGGCCTCCCTCACCTCCTGTTTATCCTCTTATAGTCCTCACCCCAGCCAGGCTTGCCTGCCTTGTACACAGCTCGGTCTCCGCTTCCTCCCAGCTTCCCATCCTAACCCTATTCTTCTCCCCTCCTCTGGACGAAGAAGGAGGAGAAGGAATTTTTATGCCCATTGTGCAGATGAGGAGACTGAGTCATACAGGTGCAAAAAAGACTGGAAGGGACAGCAGCAGGGCAGAATGGATAAAGTCTTGGCCTTGGGGCCAGAAGACCAGGGTATGTCAGCATGCTAGTTCAGCATCTCACTCCCTGTGTGGTTGGGGGCAAACTTTGGGGTCTTACTGAGCAAGCCACCACAGCTGCAGTAAGGAGATGAGCATGGCAGCCGACATTGCCCCCAGGATGAGAACAATTCTGACACTGGGTGTCACAGCCCCATGTGGACAGCACTGGGTCCTGGGAGGAAGGACTGGCAAAAGGGGACGAGGTGGCCTTGCCCAAGCCCCTGTCTAGGTGGCAAGAGCAGACAACCTGAAAGTGGGGGGAACAGGGGGCTCTGAACAAGGGCAGAGGGAATGAAGGGACTGTACTGCAGAGTCTGGGGAGGTGAGGGAAGGGCTGAGGTGTCAGCCGCCCTGAGTTATCTGCACTTTCTCCCAGGTCCTAGTGATTAATAACAAGAGCTATTTGCTGCCCTCTCATGATGTGCCAGGCTCTGTGCCAACATCCTGGGAAGCAGGTAATGATATTACCCCATCTGACAGATGAGGAAAATTATGCTCAGAGATAAGTAACTTGTCTGAGGTCCCCAGTGGGAAATGGGCAAAACTGGATCCCACCCAGATTTGCCTGGTGTGTACCCACCATGCTCTTGGTGGGATCGGGGTCTAGGTAGAGAGAGGATGAAGGCCCCTCTGTGGCTGGGGAGGCACCACAGGGCAGTGCACCCTCAGCCACTCCGCACGGAATGGACAGAGCAGAGTGTGGTAGTGAGGAAGTAGTGACCCACACATATATCCAGTTGAGAGGCCTCCTGGAGGAGGGGACGCTCTGCAGGTGACAAGGAAGGAAAGGCTTTCCCAGCAGCCTGAGCAAACATAAGGAAGGAGTCTGGCCCGGCTGTCTCCAGCACGCGCATGGGCTGGGCTGTGCGTGTCCTGCAGTGCTGGGACATGAGGGCAGAGAGGCAGGCAGGAGCCACCAGCCGGGGAAGGTGTCATCACATCGGCTGGGTGGAGGATGGCCCAGGAAGTCTGATTGGTTCCACTAGCCACTCTTAAGAAAAGAGATGAGGATCTATACTATTACAAAAACTGGGGGGTGTGGGGAATGGGGAAGAGGGGAGGAAGAGTCAAGACACCAGTGTTAGAATCCACTAGATGAGCTGGATAATCAGATGTGGTGGACAGAAGGCTGTGGTCAAGGATGACTCAGACTCCGGCTTGGGTGGTGGGGAGTCTTCCCTTGAACTAAGCTCCTAGAACACAAGTGAAGGAAGGGGCTAGTGAGAGAAAGACTACAAGTTCGGCCTGGGTTAAATGAGTTTGAGGTATGTGTGGGCTATGTGAGTGTAGGTGAGCTTTGGGCTCAGGGTCAAAGGGGATAAAAGCTCAAACTGCAGCTGAAATCAGGCTACACTCTCCAACGAGGAAAGCAGTCAGGGTTGACTAGAATTTGAGCTTAGTCTGCAGCCAAGGAGGGAAGTACTACAGCAGAACACCCACTAGACTAAACTGACCACCCTGTGTTGTCAAACTTGAAAGAGGATCCAGGGGTCTGAGGAGACCACAAGCTGAGTTCAGCAATGGTGCCCATCATCCTCAAGGTGTGCATGTCTCTGAGGGCATTAATAAGAACTCAATTCAGGGCCTAAAGGGAACCTGCAAGATTCCAAAAGCAGATGTAATCAACTGATTTAATGTTCTTAAATCACTGAGGGGTGACGTGACCTTTTCTCTGAAACCCTCCCTAACTCCCTTTTCCCTTCTCTACAGGACCCCAGCCTGCTGGCTGGCTAGTGATCACTGCCAAGCACTTTCACATTAATTATTTCATTGGTTCTTCAGTGGTTTCCCCCATTTGGCAGTTGGGGGATCAGAGACCCAGCAAGACCAGGGTGTGTGGGACTGAGACCAGGCCTCCTCCTCCAGGCCTCTCTCTGGGCCCACCCCCTCCTTATTTGGAGCAGCATTCTGCAATGTTCCAGGATGCTGGGACAGCAGCCAGTGTTTGGGTGCAGAGTGGGCAGGCAGGGAGAATGGGGGCAGGGGAAGGACAGCAGCCCCGGCCCAGGTGTGTTATCTGCTCTAAGGATCTTTTCATCAGCTGCTGGGGTAATAGGAGTGACCTCAGTGGTGGGGCTTTTGGTTTTTTTGTGTGTTTTTTTTCTTTTTCCTGCTAAGAACAATTCATTTTGTTCAAACAACTGGAGTAAAAGTGGCTGGTGTTGAGAAACCTCCCCCTCCCCCTTCCCTGGCCCCAGGCAGGGACATTGGAGGAGCTGTCTCCCGGTGGGGGGCTGGGGGGGGGCCACAGAGGATGCTGTCCAGCAGTTCAAAGGGTTGGCTCTTCTTCCTGCCCCCACCCCTTTCCCTCACCGCCCCCCAGGCAGGCCAGGCTTGGGCAGCCTCCCGTCACTGACTAGGTCCTGAGCCTCACTTGGTGGCCTCTCAGCCTCACCCCCTGCTGTCCATCTCTAATGGTGGGGAGGAGACAGAGTAGGACAGTGTGGGGAGAGGACTGAACCCCTCGCTTCTCATCCCACTTGGCCACAGAGGGGAGACCGGGGGAAGCTGAAATGAAACAGCACATGTCTCTGGTCCCCCCTGTCACTGCCCTACTGACCCCATGGCAGCCTCCGTGTGCCACTGACCACATCGGGTCAGCAGGGGGACTGTGACAAGGCGAGGGGAGGAGAGAGGGAATCCTGGGCTATGGATGAAAAGGGCTGGCTTAGGCTCCCAGAAGGCCGCTTGGGGTAGGGGGTGGGCAGAGACAGGGGAAAGAGTTGGGGGAGACCTCTGAGGGAGCCAGGTCCCCAGTCAGGGTGACTGGCCGGAAGGGTAGCAGAGCCTGAGCCTGGGAACCCAGAGGCCCAACACAGAGGCCTGGAGGTAGCTGGGCCTGCACAAGTCAGAACTTAGGAGCAAATGGCTGAGGCAGCAGAGGGCTGGACGCGGGGACTGCACCCCAAGGATCCAGCTGGACACACTGAGTGGCGAGCAGCTTGGCCCACATCTGAACAAGGAGAGAGGGAGTAAGTACAGGGCAGGGGTGGGACGGTGTCTCCCAGACCTGACTCCAGACAGCATTTCCTGGGAGGTAAACCAAGGCCCATATGCAGCGAGGAGCTAGGCCAAGAGCCTTGAGGCTGAAGACCAAAGAGCTGAGAGTCCTAATCTACCTGCCCTGGTAGCTTCTGGCAAGAGCCCTCCAGCGCCTTCCCTTCCAGGGTACGCCCGGCTGCAGGCTGCAGGCTGCAGTGCCGAGAAGGAGAGGAGAGAGGTGGTGGTGATGCCAACCAAGGAATTCCGTAAGCATGGGAGCTGGTAACATCGCCCAGCAAGCTCGCTGTGGGCGAGGTGACTCATCGAAGCCGGGCCTCGCCATCTTGGGGCTGGCTGCTCTTGTGCCTGGCCTGCAGGGCCCGGGGAGGAGGGGGGGCGCTGGGACGGGCTCCTCGCTGAGCCCCGCCGAGACACCTCAGAACACAGCGTCCTCTTCCTCCAGAGCTCACCGCTGGCCCAGGAAACAGCCCCCCAGCCCCCCAGCGCCACCGCTGTGGTGATTATCTTTGTCTGCTGAGTTTGGTGTGTGTCTGTGGGGTGTGTCAGGGTGATTTCCCCACCCGCGTCCCGCTGGGCACTCCAGGTACCAGAGTTGGCCAACAGCAGAACAGTTGCTCCCCCCGGGGTGGACGACCGTGCGCGGCGACAGAGCCACCGCCCCCGGATGGCACACTGCTAACCACGACCACGTGGCGTCCTCGTGGAGGGGACAGCCCGTTCCTTCAGCCGCTGGCACACTTGTAGAGCTGCCTCCACTCACGGCTGCTGAGGGGGCCAAAACTGTTGGGTTCTCCCCCCTCCCCAGGGGCGCCACGCACCGTTGTACAAGTTGAGAACTGTACAACTGGCAGGGGCACCATTCACTTTACAGTCTCTGTGCCAGACCACATGGCCGTACAGGGCCCCTTCCCTTTTCTAAAATGCTTCTCATTCCCCTCCTCCACCTAGCTTGGTCTATTTAGCTTGCCCTTAATAAGTCTGTCTTCACAGCAAACTTTCCCCTGTAAGCGCAAATTTCTTCTTTTTACCACCTGACTCCTTTCATTCAGTCATTCATTCATTCATTCCACAAAAAATTGTTGAGCTTGTGCCAGGTACTATTCTAGGCAAGGGAACAAGACAGACTCTCCCTGACTCACGGAGCTCACGTTCCAGCTGGGGTGGCGGTGGGGAGATAATACATAATTTGATACATGAAACTGCAAGGGACAGTGCGTGCCATGAAGAAAAATGAAGACAGGTTAGAAGATGGAGGGTGATAGAGCTCTCCTTCTGCCGGGACTGTCCAGAAAGGCTTCTCTCTGAGGAGGCCGCCTCTGAGTGGAGACCTGGTGTCAGTAAAGGAAGGAGCTTTCCCAGCAGAGCCCCTCCTGCCAGGCATCCAATGCCAAAAGAAAGTTCTCTAATCCTGCCCGGTTCTTCCAGAAGCCTCAAGCCTCTGGCATGGCCTGGGGCACTGGGTGTCCATTTCCTCCTTGACAAACAAGAGACCTAGTTGCACTGGCTCTCTGAGGGCTCCTCCAGGGTGAATCCACCCACCCATAGGCATGAGGAACTTCATGACGGGGCCTGCATTGGAAGGCCAGCTCAGGCCACCTACAAGCTGTGTGACCTCAGGCAGGTTACTTAGCCTCTCTGAGCTGGTTTCCTTATCTGTTAAATGCCTTCCTAAGGGTACTGTGAAGGATTAAATGAGCTTGTGGATGGGTCACCACCTGGTATATAGTAGACGCTTAATAGACTCTAGGGCCACACCTGGGAGAGGTGAGGCGATGGGGTGACGTGAAGAGGTGCCGTTAAACGGTTGCCTGTCATTAAAGGAGCCTGGAGAGGGCAATGCTGACCTAAAGACACAAGGCTTTGCCATCTGCTCACGCGCGTGCAGGGAACAGCCGAGGGAGCCCCCAGGCTGGGACCCTGCCTCACAGGCTCAGAGCCTGGGGGAGGGGGCCGTGCTGGGGTCCTGCACTCCCCCACTGATGTCAGCAGGTAGGGGTGGGGTGCAGCGCTGTGGTGCAGGCCCCTGAACTGTCACACCGCAGCCGGCTTTCAACTTCCTCTGGGGCCCAGGGTGTGCTCGGCTTGCCCTCCCTTCCTTCCTCCCTCATCAGGCTGTTTTGGGTGAGCCCTGGCCACCCTCCAGCTCTAGTCATCGTGCTCACTCTCAGCTCCTAGGGTTCACCCCAGCCCCCCAGTCAACAGGTCTTTCCCTCATCCCCGCGGGGACCCCAGCACAGAGGGCAGGACCCGCCAGGCATGGGCTGCAGGCAGTAATGATAGTCAGCCCTCACTGTCTGCCTCAGCCGTGCACTGTTCATCCATGACCTCCCTGGACAAGAATGCCACGATGCGGGTGTTTTTATCCCCTTTCTTACTTGAGGAAACTGAGGCTCCAAGGAGTAGGAGCTGTGGGCGCTCAGGCCACAGGGTTGACAGGCAGTCTTCCTGCAGGAGACTGCTGAGAGGAGCCTTGCAAGACAGAGGGGACTGGGAGAGGCAGGGAGAAGAGGGACGGTGGACGTGGTGGACTAGTCTAAGGCTGGGATGGGGGGCTTGGTGGACTCTTGTCCCCCAGATGGCTGTAGGCCCCTCCTACTACCCACCTGCTGCGTTAGGATCCCCAGGGGGGCCTGATGCTCTGAGTCTCCAACAAGCTCCCAGGTGGCCTGGAAGATGCTGGCTCAGTCTGGAAGGTCAGAGCTGAGCTGCAAGCCCTGATGGGACGGAGGCCATATCTCAGGTCCCTCCTGACTCCTGGAAGGAAACAATAACAGTGACAGTTAACATTTATTGACAACTTTCCTGCATAGCAGGTGCTGTGCTAAGCACTGTGCATATACGAACCTATATAATTCTCACAACAGCTCTGCAAGGGAGAAAATTGGGGCACAGGGAAGTTAAGAGACTTGCCTGAGGTCGTACAGAGCCAGCATTCAACCCAGCGTGCCTGGTTCCAGAGGCCACACTCACCTCCCCTCAAAGTGGAGATTCCTGGAGCAGGGAAGGCCTGGGACCAGGGGTTTGGGCTGCACCTGGCAAGCACTGGGGAACCATGGCAGGGTTCTGAGCAAGGGGCCAGAGTGTTCCCAGGACTGGCCAGTCCATGTATATATACACAATGGACTACAAGGGCAGACAAGCTCAAGCCCACTGAGGGCTGAATGCGGGACCCCTCCCACGGGGATGTGTTTTTGACAGGACAAGGCAGGGCAATGCCTTCCCCAAAGGAAAGAACTGATGAGGAGGTTGGCTGGCCCTGTGCTGGGCACGAAACAGTAAAGGTGGGAGCTCAGGCATGGGAAATGGAGCCCGCAGCTGCTTCCTCTGCCCCTTCTCCCCACCCGCAGGGCCCCTGCTATAGATGGGTGCACAGTTCCCATGCCTGGGGTCTAAGAGCAGCCAGCTTGCTGGGGCCACCTGGCTGTCCATCTGCCTGTATGCATATGCGTGTGCATGTGTATATAATAGGTGGGGGAGAAGGGGCCTCTGAGCGTGCCTGTTTGCAGGGGAACCTGTCCCCCACCCCCACTTGCTGCTGCAGCCACATAGAACAGGATGCCCTGACTCCAGTCTGCACCTCTGGGGCCATGAAACCACAGCCACTACGTCAGTGGTGCGTGCACCAGGGCTGGGTGGGGGGAGGTGGGGCCACAGATGCAGGTGTGCCCCAACATGTGTGTGCAGGGCTGGCATGGGGTTGTTGTTCCAGGGAGGTGGGCAGGTGGGGTGGAAGGGAGCTGGAGCGCCCTCTGGGAGGCAGGGCACAGAGTCCATCCCCTCTGACCATAGTTCCAGAGGTCCAGCAGCCGCCCCCTCCCCCAGCCCCTTCGAGGACCAGCCTTGTCTCCCACGTGCTCTCCTCTGGGCAACTGTCCCAACAGCAACTGTGCAAATGTCTGTGGAGCATCTAAAATGGTCCGACACAGTTCCAGGCACTTGGGAAACATCCATGAGCCAAACAAAGATCCCTACCCTGGGGACTTCCCTGGTGGCGCAGTGGTTAAGAATATGCCTGCCAACGTAGGGGACACGGGTTCGAGCCCTGGTACGGGAAGATCCCACATGCCGCGGAGCAACTAAGCCCGTGCGCCACAACTACTGAGCCTGCACTCTAGAGCCCGCAAGCCACAGCTACTGAGCCCGCGTGCCACGAGTACTGAAGCCTGTGCACTTAGAGCCTGTGCTCCGCAACAAGAGAAGCCACCATGATGAGAAGCCCGCGCACCGCAACAAAAGAGTAGCCCCCGTTCGCCGCAACTAGAGAAAGCCGGCGCGCAGCAACAAGGACCCAACACAGCCAAAAATAAATAAATAAATAGATTTATTAAAAAAAAAAAAAAAAAAAAAAAGATCCCTGCCCTCATGGGGCCAACATTCTTGTTGGGGAGACATAGTAGATGGAATAAATAAAATAAGGTATATAAGTAGGTGGTGGGTGCTACGGGGAAAAAGAGGAGATGGAGCAGGGCTGGGAGATGGAGAGTGCTGGGTGGGCGAGAGGGGATGTGTGTGAGAAGAGGGGGTGTGTCCATGTGCACACAGGTCACAGTATTAAACGGGTGGTCCATCCAGGTCTCACTGAGAAGGTGATATTTCAACAAAAACTTGGAGAGGAAGGAGCCAAGCAGGGTCTGGGAGAAAACATTCCAGACGGAGGAAATAGCTAGAACAAAAGCCCTGGGGCAGAAGCGTGCCTGACCAGGACTGAGGGAAGGACAGACTGACCTGAGCGGGTGGACTGACACGGCCCCACTCCTCCTGGCATCTGCTCACCTCGCTCAAAGAGAGGGCCTGATTTCCAATGGGTTAAAGAAAAAGGACCTTCTGGTACCTACAGGAAAGGCCAAAGGGCTCCCGAAGAAACCAACGTCATGGGAAGTAGGGGACAGACAGGGAAAAGGGGTTTAGACCAGAAGAAGCCTATGGCCGCTCTGGGGCCTGAGCTCAGGGAGGAGGCCCTAGGCTGGGGGCCTCTAGGGGGAGGGTGGGGGAGGGAGGAAGTAGTCCCGGGGGTCCCAGGACCCCAACAAGCCTGCCTTTAGGAGCTCAATGAGAGAGTGCAGTGCGGAGTTGCATCCTGCTCGCTGGGAGTCAGCTGGCCACCTGAAAGTACCCAGAGGGCGAAGGGAGCCTGACCCCACCTGTCTCTGTCTGCTGGGGCTGCCAGACCCTTCTAAGGTCAGTGCCCCTCCCCCCATTCAAGCATCCCATAGGGAGGAGAAGGGAGGGGCCGTTGACCCCAGAAGATGGAGGCTGATGGTTGACCAGGGGACGGGGCTAGGCGTGCAGCTCCACCCCGCACTGCAGCTTGTGGGAGCTGGCATTCTAGAAGGCAGATCCCCTGCAAACCCCCCAGGCCACCAGCAAAGGAAGGGGAGGCCAGCCCAGTGTGTGACTCTGACAGATGGGGGCAGTGGGAGGTCAGGAACTAGAGGAAAGGGAGGAGGCTTGACCTGGGCCTTTTAGCTCTCTCTCTCTTTTTTTTTTTTTTTTTTTTTTACAGTTTACTTATTTATTTATTTATCTATGGCTGCGTTGGGTCTTCGTTGCTGCTGTGCGCAGGCTTTCTCTAGTTGTGGCGAGCGGGGGCCACTCTTCGTTGTGGTGCGTGAGCTTCTCATTGCAGTGGCTTCTCTTGTTGCAGAGCAGAGGCTCTAGGTGCGCGGGCTTCAGTAGTTGTGGCTCGCGGGCTTCGTTGCTCTGCGGCCTGTGGGATCTTCCCAGATCAGGGCTCGAACCCGTGTCCCCTGCATTGGCAGGCGGATTCTTAACCACTGCGCCACCAGGGAAGTCTCTTGACCTGGGCCTTTTAGGATGAGAGCAAATCTGAATGGGTAGAGAGGAGAGAGGGCATCTCTGTGCATTCACACACTGGCACACACACGTCGCACACACATCACACACATGCTTAGTCCCTTAAGCACCCGCCCACCCCACCCCGCAACACGCATAGGTTCTCACAGCCAGGGACATCCACGTACTCCTCACACACAGCCTAAGTTGCGCTCATACACACATGCACTAGGGACACTCACACTTGGTAAGGCGTGCCAGCACGACAGGAGGCACACACGTAGTTACACACTCTCAGAGACAGAGATTGGTTCCCCTGGGCATCAGAAGCACCTAGGCCCCTTGGAAACGGGCCTGGGAGAAGATGAAGATGTGACTGCAAAGCATAAGTAGAAAGGAGGATGGAAAGTGGTGGGGGGAACACAGGGAGATGGGGTGACAGATATGGAGACTCAGAGAAAGGTGCGTCACAGCCACAGCCACATGCAGATGGCACACAGCCACCCACGTTAGTCTGTCTTCCTGCCTGCGAGAGACACTGTTCAGCCACTATGTGACATTGTGAAGTCACTCAGCCTCTCCAAGTTTTGATTTCTCTCTTCTGATAACACCTGCTTTCCATGCCAAACTGCTTGACTGTGAATCGAAAGGTAAATCCTGTCTGCTCTGCCTCCGAAAAAGTGTTCAGAGTCCAACCACTTCTCTCACCTCCAGGTGACCACCCACTGGCCTCCCTGCCTCCTCTCCTGCTTCCTGATGCAGCCTGTGGCCCACCTGCAGCTACTGACCCTCTTCTCCAAACCTGCCAGTATGTTTTCATCTCATCCACAGTAAAAGGCAAAGTCCTTACAATGGTCCATGGGGAGCTGCCCTCCCCTCCCTTATCTCCCTTCTTGCTCTCAACTCCAGCTTCCCTGGGTTCTCACTGCTCCACAGACACCCAGACATCCCCTCTCAAAGCCTTTGCTCTGGCCGCTCCCCTCTGCCTGGCATGTCCTCAGGACCCTGCCTTCAGGAGTTACTCACATTACATCCTCTTAGTGAGGCCTTCCTGGCCACACCAGCTAACGCTGCAGCCCCCAGCTCAGCACTCTCTATCCCCCTCCCCTGCTTTTTCTTCTTCTTAGCGTCTTTCCCCACTGAACATGCCACTTATTTGATCAATACTTTTTGTCTGTCTCTCTTATCAAAGTGTAAAATCCAAGGGGCAGAGACTTCTGTCTGTTTTATTCTCTGCTATGACCCCTACTCCTAGAGCAGTACCTGGATCATAGGACTCAATAAATACTGAGTGAGTGAGTGAGTGAATGCATGAATGAATGAAATAGCAAATAGGTAAGCATCTATAAAGCAAGATTAAAGAACAGGAGGGGGTCTTCCCTGGTGGCGCAGTGGTTGAGAGTCCACCTGCCGATGCAGGGGATGTGGGTTCGTGCCCCGGTCCGGGAGGATCCCACGTGCCGCGGAGCGGCTGGGCCTGTGAGCCGTGGCCGCCGAGCCTGCGCTCCACAGCGAGAGAGGCCACAGCGGTGAGAGGCCCGCGTACCGCAAAAAAAAAAAAAAAAAAAAAAAACAGGAGGGACCAACCCTGAGTGAGCCATCGCCATGTATGTTCCAGGAACTATAACCACAATAAATATTCCTTTATTCTCAAACAACCCTGGGAAGTAAATATTAATAGAATTGTTCCCATTTTACAGATAATAAGCCTGAGGATCAGAAAGGTTAATACCTATGGCCTCAAAGATGGTCACCAATAACTCCTCCCATCTCTGTATCAAATGCTGCCCCTCTCTTCGAGACTTGGAGTCTGTTTCCCTTCCCCCTTGACTCCAGGCTGGTCTTGTGACTTGTTTTGACCAACAGCATGTGGCAAAAGTTCTGCTGTGTCAGTTTTGGTCTAGGCCTTAAGAGAACCGGCCCCTGGACCAGCTACATAATTTGCAGGGTCCAAAGAAGATGAAAATGTGGGTCCCCTTGTTCAAAAAGCAGGACAAAATGTAATTATTGGTACTAAAATATAAAGCTCTCTTTTCTTCCATAGTTTCCCTCATCATTTTTTGCTGTTTAATGTTGTTCTAAGAAAAAATTTAAATATTAGCATGAATTTTACTGTTCAACTTTATGTTACAGTAAGTCCCCTACATACGAACGAACCTTCAAGTTGCGAACTTTCAAAGATGCGAACGTGCGTGCCATCCATGTCAGGTGTGAGTGAAATTGCAGCTTGCCCTCTGTCTCCTATTGCTGATGATCCTTCAGCTCTTGCATCTCCCACCTCCTCTCCCTCCTCCAGTCAGTAACGCTTCTTGCCTGTTCACTCGATGCCAGCCCCTGGATGCCTGCTGTTGTACTGTATTACTATACTTTTCAAGGTACTGTACTGTAAGATTAAAAATGTTTTCTTTTTTATTTTTTGTGCTTGTTTTTTATATATTATTTGTGTGAAACGTATTATAAACCTATTACCTTGCAGCACTATATAGCCGATTGTGTTAGTTGGGTACCTAGGCTAATTTTGTTGGACTTAACAAATTGTACTTACGAACCTGCTCTCGGAAAGGAACTCGTTCATGTGTAGGGAACTTACTGTATTCAATGCCAGTTTTATTTTTTATTTTTTTTAATATTTATTTATTTGGTTGCATCGGGTCTTAGTTGCGGCATGCAGGATCTTTCATTGCGGCGCGCGGGCTCTAGAGTGCGTGGGCTTAGCTGCCTCGCAGCACGTGGGATCTTAGTTCCCCAATCGAACCGGGTCCCCTGCATTGGAAGGCAGATTCTTAACTACTGGACCACCAGGGAAGTCCCTCAATGCCACTTTTAAATGCAAATATGAGAGCATTTAACTCCCAGGTGGAATCACCAAAATTATGCAATTCCTATTTCATAGCTCATATATGCATATGTATTTCATTCCTACCAGAACAGTGGAAACACTGCACAAAATATTGCACAAAACTAACTCAACTTTTATTTCTCTCTTTTTCTGCTTTTACTTTTATTTGCATTTATTTTATGCTGAACTTATTCCCAGGCCGTATGTTTTGCTTCTTCAATTTCATCCGGTATATCTTTTTCTTCTGTTCCACCTCCTCTTCTGTTTTAGGAACAATGTGCTCATTTTCAATAACAATCATCTCAATGTGAGCTCACGGGTGAGCTCATGTGGGATTCATCGAACCAGAAGCTCTGCGGGTTCGGCCGGGGCATCTTGGGGCTTTTGTTCACCTGGATGTGCTCAATGAGCCAAGAATCTACATCTGAACCCTTCAACAGAGCAGTGCTCTCTGCATTTTCAAGCACGTGCAGCAAAAATTCAGCACTCTCTTTGGGCCACTGACCCTGCGTCCAGCCCCGGTGTTTGGCTGGGGAAGACCTACCAACCCCACCACTGTAACGACGGAGCCGCACGCACTGCTTCTGAAGAGTGACGTCCTTCAGATCCTTGAAGGCCTGGGCAGTTTCACGGATGTTCTTAAAGTGAACAAGAAGATTTGAACCTCTTGATTTACATGATTTTGTGGGGTTTTCTGGGTCAAGTGAATAGTGGACCATTTTCCGAGATGACTTCAGGCCGCCTGTGGGAAGAGCTTCTCTTCTTGATATGCACACATTCTGCCAATGCTCCCTGCCTTCAGCTTGCTGATGAGGAAGGAAGGACTGAGAGGAAAAGGATCTATGTGGGGATAGGGAAGCAAGGAGCAGGGTGGGCACACAAATCACGCTCATCTCCTCTGCTTACACACATGCTCCATGGTCCCATCAGACTTCACTCACCAAACATGACACAACATGGAGAATACTTGCGCTGTCCCACCAAGCCCTGCCCAAACTTTAGATCCATGAACAAATAAACAGTTGCTGTTTTTGAGCCACTGAGTTTTGTGGTGGCTTGTTACACAGCAATTGATGACTGATACAATGGTTGAAATCACACAGTTAACATGAGACCAGGCTGTGGTTGAACCCACGTTGCCCTGCTTCTCAAGTCCACATTCCTCTCTGCCCCACCCTGCCTTCCTTACAAATGTTTCATAGTGTTACTCCTATTCTCCTTGGAGAGTTCAGGGTTGAGCTAGAGGGGGTGTAGGTTACTTAGGTGCAACAAACCAAAATTATTATTAGAGCTTGGAAGAAGCCACATCTGGACTCGATGTGGGGAACAAGGGGTTGGTGGGTGGGTCAGGGCTGAGAACAGGCCGGGCCTCTGTCCAGGGTGAGCCTGGGCCCAGCGGGGTGCTTAGACATCTGTTTTCCATCCTGCCTCAGTAAATAAAGCTGCTTTCCTCTGCTGACCCTACAGGAAATGGGAGTCAGAAGTTCGGCTGGCCAGGAGTGGACCTCTCCTCTGCTAGGAAGCCTCCTACATGCCTGGACAAGATGCAGAGTGCAGGGCCTCAGGCTGTCACACTCTCTCCCCTCTGAACGAGCAGAGAAAGGACTTCTCAGGGCTTCACTTGGTCAAGGAAACTGGTTTTCCTCATTTAACCAATGCTGTTGTCCTAGCTGCCAGCTATTAGCATATCAAATTAGTATGTGGGGTGTTTATTCTTTTGATTCCATGGCTCATACATCAGTAAAGATGTTTTCAGTGGCCAGAAACCGAGAACTTCTATTCAGTTAGCTTAGACAGTTAAGGAAAATGTATTATCTCATAGAACAAGAAGTCCGGAGGAATGGTAACTTCAGGAGAGGTTAATCCTGTAGCTCAACATCATCATCAATGACCCAGATTATTTCCTCTTTTCATTCCCCTCTGCCATTCTCAGCGTGTTGCCTTGTCCTTGGCTAGCTCACCTGACAGTCACAAGATGGTTGCTCCCACCCAGACATCACTTTGTCACACAATGTCCACAGCAGCAAAAAAACAAAAAGAAAAGCAAAACCAAAACAAAACCCCAGGAAACATCTCATTCTTGTGTCCCATTTTAAGATCAAGGAAAATTTTTCTCAGAAGCCCCCAGAAGACTGCTCTTCACTGCGCATTGGCCAGAGTGGAGTCACATCCCATGCCTGAATCTGTCACAACAAGGGGCATAATGCCACTATTAATGCCACAGTACTAACTCTGAGCCCAGAAGGAGAAGCACCGACACCAAAAACCAACATAGGCTCAGCAGGTGCTGAGGGGAGGGTAGTGGGAGAGAGAAGGCCCATTGGGTAGGCAACCAGCTGTGTGTACTGGGGCTCATTTGACTGGACCCAGCTTTCTTACAAGTAGGGGAAGAGGAGGAAATAACGGATATTCACAAAGTGAGCTGGGTCCCTAGATTCTATTACTCAATTATATTGCCTCACAAAGTACTTAAGGGAGTATACTGCATTTCACTTAAAGTACTCACTGGAAGTATATAAAAACTCAGGGACTGAGGCAGAGACTTTGTTCCCTCATCTGAGCATCTGTTTAGGGTTTGTTTGTTTTTTTTCTTTTTTCCCCTGTTTAGCTTCTTAAGAGCATCAGTGTAGGAAATTCCCTGGTGATCCAGTGCTTAGGACTCCATGCTTCCACTGCAGGGGGCCCGGGTTTGATCCCTGGTCCAGGAACTAAGATCCCACAAGCCACGTGGTGTGGCCAAATTAAAAAAAAAAAAAAAAAAAAAGGCATCAGTGTAGGAGTTAGACCCAGTCTTCAATTTTGGCTCAGTCTCTTTCTGCTTTTCTGACCGTGTACAAGCTGTTTCATCTCTCTGTATCACTTTTTATGTGTAAGATGAGGATAACAATACCCATCCCCAAACTGCTTTATTGACCAATACACTGCCTGGTGCATAGAAAAGGGTCAAAAACTATTTGGGGCAGATGGAGCCATGTGGCCCAGATTGGCTGTCTCCTCCTACAAAGCCCACCCCCCCCCACTCCTTCCTTGAGCTCATCTCCCTCCTCCCAGCCTCATCCTCAAGCTCCAGGATCTCTCCCCTCATATCCCTCCTACCCCTCAACCGCAGCACTTCCTGTCTGGGCTATCCCACATAGCACCTAGACAAGATGTCCCATCCATATTCCTATGAGGAAACTAGATTTCTCTGTGGTTGCCCACCCCATGGAATCACTACTCACCAAGTCCTGACATGTCCATGCTTCAGGGCCCAGACCCTCTCCATTCCCGCAATACTCACTTCTCTGTATTTATCGGTCAGGGTTCTTGATTGCAAGCAACAGAATACTGATAGACTCCTCGGGCCGGCTCAGGAACCAAGGAGCACCAGACCACAGCCAGAACCCCAGCCCAAATCACACCTCAGGGTGAGACCAGGGAAGACAGCAGTGCAACTGGCCCTGAGGCTCCACTGCCTCTGAAAACTCTTCCTGCTGCTGTCGCCAATTCTGTCAAATACATCCCATCTCTGCTCCTTTGTATCACCTGCTTAAGAGTCAAGAGTTCCTAGGTGGTTGCATCTGATTGGCTGAGCCAGGTCACATGCCTGCACTGCAACTGCAAAGGAGGCTGGGAAAGTGAGGTCTGGTTTCTAGGAGAGCAGGAGGAGGGCTCTGCCTCCCCGGGAGACTCACAAGGTAGGGGTTGCTCCAAGCAGATGCTGGAGAGCCATGGAAAGGATAAAGGTGCACTCTGCTGAGTGAGATACCATTTGCTCCCTGTGGCTGCCTGTCCCGTCCTCCACTCCCAGTATTAGGGAAATGCTCTCAAATAGGCTTCAGGAAAGTCTATGGTGGTCTGACTCACCTGGAATCAGAGAGCACTGGCACTGGGGAACCATACCCTGGGAACCCCTGCAAAAGAAGTTTGAAGACTAACATAGGTTCACCCACTTTTTGTTTTGCCAAGAATTTCAAAAGCAAATAAATAAAACACGTTTTACTCTCACCATCATTTTATAAAAGCGGGGACATCTTAAACACCAAAAAGACAAACACATAAACAAAAAGCAGGAGAGGGGAGAGTGCAATTTGAGAATACAGTAAGCACAATCCTTAAAATTAAATATATGTTAGCTTTAAGGAAACCTCAGTATATCATCCGGATTTTTCTGCTTTCACAAGAAGTCTATGTAAAGGTCATGACACAACTGACTTTGAACATAGACTGTAGACTACGTAATGGTACTGTATCAATGATAAGTTTCCTGATTTTGTTAACTGCAGGGGTTTTGTTAAGTCTTACATGGTAAGAGAACGTTCTTGTTCTTAGGAAATATACCCTGAAGCATGTAGAGGTAAAAGGGCACCTGTCTCAACTTATGCTCAAACAGTTTGGGAAGAAATTATACACACATACACGTGTATACAGAGAAAGAGAAATAAAGCAAAAGGGACAATATGTATATAATTGATAAATCTGAGTAAAAACTATACCAGAGTCCTCGCACTATTCTTGCCACTTTTTTGGTAAATTTGAAATTATATCAGAATTAAAAGTTATGCCCCACACCACCCCCAAAAAGTTAGCAGTGAGTTAGCAGTGATTCTCAATAAGGATTGGATTTCACTTGGTACATGACTTTTTTGGTACTGTCTGAACTTTCATGAACATATGTGATGTTTGTAATCAGAAAGAGTAAAACAAAAATTATACAAGTTGGGACTTCCCTGGTGGCACAGTGGTTAAGAATCCGCCTGCCAATGCAGGGGACACAGGTTCGATCACTGCTCCGGGAAGATCCCACATGCCGCAGAGCAACTAAGCCCATGCGCCACAACTACTGAGCCTGCGCTCTAGAGCCCTCAAGCCACAACTACCGAGCCCGCATACCACAACTACGGAAGCCCACGTGCCTAGAGCTCATGCTCCTCAACAAGAGAAGCCAGCGCAATGAGAAGCCCACGCACTGCAACGAAGAGTAGCCCCCGCTCGCCACAACTAGAGAAAGCCTGTGTGCAGCAACGAAGACCCAACGCAGCCAAAAATAAATAATAAATAAATAAATTTATTTAAAAAAATTATAGAAGTTAAAGAGAAAAAGAAAAGGCTCAGTCTAGCATTTGGCACTCACTGATCTGGCCTAAGTATCCTAAGTATCTAAATTTACAGAGACGTAATAAATTCTACAGAGACGTGAACTGAGGCCCAGGCAGGGCTATGGCTGGCTCAGTAGCACACCACAGCAGTTATAATCAGTCAGGTTATCATCAGACCAGATCTCCTTTTCCCCACACAGGTTCCTTCCATTCCAGGATGCTGCCCCCTGAACTCAGTTGAGGGCCCGAGGGCATGAGGGGCCAGTCAGAACTGGGCAGGATGGGGGCATTTGTCCCCTCCAAGAATGCCACATCCTGTAAGGATGCATTCCTTCAACCTTTTATCCCTATAAGGTCCCATCAAGAATTGTTCCCCTACTATCTATACATAAAATAGATAAACAACAGGGATTTACTCTATAGTACAGGGAACTACATTCTATATCTTATAATAACCTATAATGGAAAAGAATTTGAAAAAAGTATATATATATATATATATATATATCACTGAATCACTTTGCTGTACACCTGAAGCTAACACAATACTGTAAATCAACTATACTTCAATAATCTTAGAAAAAGAAAAAAAGAATTGCTCCCTACACATTTATTCATTTCTTAGATGGGGAAACTGAGACCCAAAGAAGTTCTGGGGCTTGCCCAAAATCATACTGCAAGTCTTAAACTCTGTAGTCCAGGAACAGAGTAATTGGTCAGATTTGGCTAAGTCACCTCAAGTCCAAGTTAGAGAGGGTCAAAGGAAGGGGCCTTAGGAATTAGAAGGGAACAGGGAGGGGGAGGCCTGCAGTGTCTGGATTGGGAAAGTCCCTTCCCTGACCCTTCTCACTCTCAGTGTGTCTCTGGTTCCCCTAAGCTTGAAAGAAGAAGAAACTGCTTCACAGGTGCACCATGTCCCACAACTTCAGGAGGCATCACTTACATGCCAGTCTATGAAAATGGCACCTCTTGGAGTTGTGCAGTGGACTCACTGCACAGCTGGACACAGCAGCACTGAGAGAGTCATTTGTTTTTGCTGTTCGGCAGTGGGGAGGTGTTTAGAGAGGGGACAGGAGTGACTAACACTGTAGCCCGGATTAACCAGTGACTGATTCCATCCATTCAGTCAACCACTATTTATTGCCACAGATTATATGCCAGGCATCATGCTAAGAGCTGGGACTTTCCAGGCTTGAAATCAAATGTACACTCTAGGGACAGGGATGGAGAAGCAGTTTCCCCACAAGACCCCACCAACCTTCCCCCACCACTCCCTCCCCCCTGCCCAGACTTCTGCATCCTTCAGGCCCTCCTGGAGGAAGCCTCTAGAATCCTCCCCTCCCCTCCTCCCACAGTCAAATAGGCTGTTGAGCTTTCTGCATTTTCTGTGGGTCTCCTCCATGGGGTGGTGGGAGCCCCTTTCAGAAGTTCCTTCCTCCATGTGGTACTTAGGACTCATTCATTCATTCATTTTACTTATTTTATTCCACAGGCATTTGCTGTTTGTTAGCTAGATTTTTTTTTTTTTCATGAAAAAAGAGATGTGTACTGATGGTTTAAAAAAATAGCAAAAGGGCTTCCCTGGTGGCGCAGTGGTTGAGAGTCCGCCTGCCGATGCAGGGGACACTGGTTCGTGCCCCGGTCCGGGAAGATCCCACATGCCGCGGAGCGGCTGGGCCCGTGAGCAGTGGCCGCGGAGCCTGCGCGTCCGGAGCCTGTGCTCCGCAACGGGAGAGGCCACAACAGTGAGAGGCCCGCGTACCACAAAAAAAAAATAAAAATAAAAATAGCAGAAGCAAGAAGTGATTCTCCTCTACCCCCCAGTCTCCCTCTCAGAGACAACCATTCTTCCCAGTTTCTAAGTCTCCTTCCAATTCTTTCCAGGCAGTTTCTAGTGTATAAATATAAATATAAATACATGTGTATTGTTGTCCTTTTTCACAAAAGCAATAATGCATTACACATTGTGCTGCACCTTGATTTTTTTTTTTTCTTCACTTAACACTGTAGTGAGGTATTTGGTCCATATCAACACACTCTCCCACAGCTGTGTACTATTCCAGTGTGCGGATATCCCACCATTTAGGTCAGTCCTAACTTGTCGACATCTAGTCTGTTCCCAGTTGTCCATGGCCATGAAAGTCTTTCTCCATGGATCTTTGTACATTTATAGAAGCCTAGATTCCTTGAAGAGTAATTTCTGGGGCAAAGGGGATATGTACTTTGCATTTTGATAGATATCATCCAAAAGTCCTCTAAAAAGTTATACCAGGGCTTCCCTGGTGGCGCAGTGGTTGAGAGTCCGCCTGCCGATGCAGGGGACAAGGGTTCATGCCCCAGTCTGGGAAGATCCCACATGCCACGGAGCGGCTGGGCCCGTGAGCCATGGCCGCTGAGCCTGCGCATCTGCAGCCTGTGCTCCACAACGGGAGAGGCCACAGCAGTGAGAGGCCCGTGTACCGCAAAAAAAAAATAATCTGTTATACCAGATTATACCAAAAGCCACTTTTTGGGTTTTGCCAGTCTGAAAAATAGTACCTCATTTTAATTTACACTTTTAATTATGAAGGGTGTTAGCTCTTTGTTTTTTCTCCTGTTTCCAAATCATTGAATTTCTCTTTCCCTTGCCTCTCTTCAACAGTGTTTAAGAAGCCACTGTACACCAGGCTGTTCATTTTTACAGCCACATAAGCAAAGTGTCTGGGACCTGGGGAATTTTCAAGGTCCTACAAAAAAGGTTTGAGACCTGGTGGGGTGGGGAATGTATTGGCTTGAAAATATTTTTTAAAGACCAGAAAATTGAACCTAAAATGATGTAATTTAATGTTGACCAAATGTAATCTTATGGCAAGTTCATTAACTGGAAAACTGGAACTCATGAACACTTCATTATATGTGAAAGCAACTTGTTGGTTTAGATGTTCTCATTTCAAAGAATTCCCAAGTATGCAGGATGCTTTTCAAGAAATTAGAGTCCATTTTAATTTAAACACATTAACTGTAGTTGAGTAATTTCACAATCATAACGAATCGAAAACCCTTTTTAAAAATTTACCATAAAATGACATTCAGTGTGGAATCAGAGTGCATTTTAATATGTTTCATGTGATTTGGGTGGGGCCTCCAAAAGGAGGTGTGTCAAGGGCCAATGGCCGTTTCATTTAAAAAGCCTGTAAACCTCTGAACCAGACAGACAAGGTCTCAGTCTCATGGAGTTTCTGATCCAAGGACAAGCTGACCTTCTCAGCAAAAGTAGGAGGCAGTAAAGTAGATCAGATCTGAGTCCTGGTCTAGCCAAGGACCCCTGGCTTCTCTCCCAACCCCCGACTGTCACAGAGAAAAAAGCTGTCTCCTGGGTCACACCCACCCCAGCCTAGTGACTCAGCACTGGACATCAAGATTTTGGAAAGCTCAGTGGGGTAATGGAGGCATGTGGGGAAGGATGGGGTGGAGGTGATGCTATCTGTGGTCTCAGGACCAGCCTGGGGTGGGGGTGGGGAGTGGGGGGACAGAGATAGGGAGGAAAAGAGACAAATTATCCCCAAATGACATCTTGAAACATCAGAACAAAATGTGTTTTTCTCTTCCCTACTCTCTCCCTCTTTTAAAGGGAGATAGAGCTCAGTCCTTGAGAGGGGCCATCTGGGGGTTTAAGTCACAAGTGTGAAGGTTTTAAGACTGGGAGGTGAGCAATTCAGCACCTCCCCCTCCTCCCCGTCTGCCTCCCCTCCTCATCTGAAACCTGGAGGGAAAAGGGCAGAGAAGACCTGCTCCAAGTGGCCCTAGAACCTTGTGCGTGCGTCTTGCGTGCATGAGTGCATTCGTGTGCCCATGCCCCTGATACTGTCTCTATCCCCAGGCGCTGGCATGGGATTTGGTGCTGTTACACTCCATAAAGGCCTATCTATCAAATCCAATTGAACTGAATGACACAGTGGAGTCAGATGAGCGGTTGTGAATCCCACTCTTGCTCGCTGCCAGCTGTGTGACCCTCTGCCGGAGGTGCTGCCCACCTCTGAGCTCATTTTTCTCATTTGCACAAAGGGCACCAGTTTGTAGGGACATTATGCAGATGAAATGAAGTGAAATCAGCCAGGCATTTAGCTCCGGTGGGCTTTTTTTTTTTTTTTTTTTTTTGCGGTACGCGGGCCTCTCGCTGCCGTGGCCTCTCCCGTTGCGGTGCACAGGCTCCAGACGCGCAGGCTCAGCGGCCACGGCTCACGGGCCCAGCCGCTCCGCGGCACGTGGGATCTTCCCGGACCGGGGCACGAACCCGCATCCCCTGCATCGGCAGGCGGACTCTCAACCACTGCGCCACCAGGGAAGCCCCAGTGGGGCTTTTTTTTATTCTTACCCTTTAGCTGCACTGGAGGGAAAGCAAGCGTTTGCCCGGTTGAGAGTGTGTTGTCAGGGAGGAAGACATGGTAGCAGAGCAGGAAAGGAGAGGACTTTGACCTTGCCCCATAAATGCCTGTAGGGAGCCATGGAAAGTTCTGCAGCAAGGGAGGGGCCAGAACCTGGGAGGTGGCTGGGATCCACAACCACGACCTGGACCCCAAATGCATCTGTCACTTCCTTCTGTGCACTCCCTCCTAAGCCCAGGCAGGGGCTCCTGGGCCACAGCTCGGCTCCCTGCCGAGACTATGTCTGGCAGGAAAACAACAAGAGTGAGCCCAATCCTCCCTGGTGGCGCAGGGGTTAAGAATCCGCCTGCCGATGCAGGGTACATGGGTTCGAGCCCTGGTCCAGGAAGATCCCACGTGCCGCGGGGCAACTAAGCCCGTGGGCCATGACTACTGAGCCTGCGCTCTAGAGCCCGTGAGCCACAACTTCTGAAGCCCGTGCTCCACAACAAGAGAAGCCACTGCACCACAACGAAGAGTAGGGCCCACTCACCACAGCTAGAGAAAGCCCACGCACAGCAAAGAAGACCCAAGGCAGCCAGAAATAAATAAATTAAAAAAAAAAAAAAGAAGAGTAAGCCCAAGGACAAAGCATAACTAAGGACGTGCCTGAGCCCTCCTCACCAAGTGATTTGGGCCCCTCTAAGCCTCAGCCTTCTCCCTGTAAAGTGGGATGACAGCAGTGATCTCACGGGGGTCCTTGTGACGGTTAAATGAGATACTATGTGTAAATCACTCAGCACCATGCCTGTTGTACAGCTGGAGCTCAGTGCACGGTGTCATTAACTCAGAAAGATGACAAGGGACAGGGAAGGGGAGAGAATGAGGAGGGAGCAGATGCAGGGAGGAGTGCTGCTTCTGCCTCTCTGGACGATCCACGTGCAGCCAGGAAGGAAGCCCTTTGGAAGGAGTGGGTGACGGAGGGGCCTGGCTATTTGGTCAGAGAGGAGGTGATCCCTCCTCTCCTCCCACTTCCAGCCCAGCCTGGTCCACCTCTCAGGGTGACCAGGCTGGGCATGGTGGGCCAGCAGCATCCTGGAGGATTCCAGAGCTGGGCCTCCTGCAAAAGGGGGTGAGGCAAGGCGTTCCCAGTTGGTAAGAGGTAGAGCTGCGAGTGTGGGGCATGGGAGCTGGGATTCCCCATCCATCATCCATCCCCAGGCACGGCCCACCTGGCTTAACAGAGGCCAGAGGCTGCTCCGTTTGAAGTGTGGGTCTGCGTGGCAGAGAGCCAGTGGCGCTGGCTGAGACAGGTTCACTCCTACCCTCCGGCCAGCTGGGCCCTCCCCAGTGGCTGGGCACCTGAGCAGGTGCGGGGGGATCTACAGGCTGTCACTTCTAAAAATAGAGCCCCGCAGCCTGGGAGTCAGCCAGGTTTGTCTGCCACACTGGCTGATACGCACGTGCCTGCCAGTTCTGGGTCTGCGCGGACATAACATCAACTGCTGAGCACGGACCCCAGGAACCCACGGATACCCCCAAAGACACACACTCAAGTTTGCACACACATAGCCTTGCTTAGACCTGATCCTGTTTATACGCTAGGCCCCTCGTCCACACACACCCTCACCACACTCATACTCCCCAACACACGCTGGCACAGACCCGGCAGCTCCAGGGCCTCCCCTGCTAGAACACCAGCCTCCCGAGGGCAGTATCACTGTTGGACCTGTCCACTGTTGTTTCTTCAATGCCTGTTACAGTGCCCGGCACACAACAGGTGCTCAGGAAACATTCGCTCTATAAATGAACGCGTGCACACATACACTCACATACACACACACTCTGTAACTAATTACCCCCATCCCACCCTGGGTTCTGGTTCTACTGGGCCCTGGAGAGGGCAACACCGGGAGGCTTGTCCTTCAGTGGCCTGGCCAATCCCCACACCCACAGTCTAAGCCAGGATGAGGGCTTGGGTGGGGCTTGGGGAGGGCATCCCAGGGAAGCAGTGGCTTCGAGCCCCTGTTGGGGAATATGTGAGAATCCCTGTTTTCCACAGGAAAAACCTCCCTGGGGAAGCCACAGCACTATGCCGGAGTTCTGGGTTGGGGACGTCTGGCTGGGCCACATCCCAGGAAATCCCCTGGGGGAGGGGGAACGTGTGACCATCTCCATGGCCCTCCCCAGTCCCCTCATCTGAGGGAGCTCCCCATTTTAGGTGACACCTCCCCATCTAGGAGCCCTCAACTCTGCTCCCACAGGGCTTGGGCCGGGCTTCCCTCAGCCTGCAGACAGCTGCGACAGAGTAAGGCCTGGGGACACGGAAGCAGAGCAGGGTGGTCAGGGAGTACTCCCTGGAGGAGAGGAGCCTTGTACAGTGAGCGACAGGAGGGCCTTCTGGGAAGATGACGGGAAGGGGCATTTGAGCATCTTTGACTCCAGGAGTGACGAGGGAGCGCCACGTCCGTGCTGGGACCTCGTGATACCCATACGGCAAAGTGGAGGCCGATTGGGCAGACTGAGCATCAGGGATGAGGAGGGTGTGCTGTAACCCCAGGAGCTACTGAGGGTTAAGGTGAGGCTTGTATTTACAGCCTGCGTCAGAGGACTAGAGTAAAAGGTGCCTGAGCAGGGGCAAGCAGATGGAGGGGAAGACACCAAGGAGAGACAGGTGGCCAGTGGATGGACAGATGAATAGACTAGAAGATAGGCTGGAAGACACAGGAGGATGGACAGACAAGTGGAAAGACAGAAATGGGCAGATGGCCACTGGACATCTCCTTAACCACTCTCTGGAGCCCCACAGGGCTGAAGAGCCAGAAAGTCTCACCCCAGACCCCCTCCCAAGCCCCATTCCCTGTCTCCTCCCCAGCCCAGGCTCCCAGGGAGGCCCACACCTACTTGGCCCGATGCCCAGAGATGCATTTCCAGCCAAGTACAAGCCCAGATGTGGATTCACCTCCAGGTGTTCTCACCTGAGCAGGTGTGCATAGGATGGGGTAGGGGTAGGGGCCATATCTGTGGGCTAATACCTCTAAAAATAGCTCCCCAGCAGCTGGGGAGTACCCCAATCATGGCATACAAACACACACACACACACACACACACACACACACACACACACACGCAGAGCCACTGGCTGAATCAGCCCCAAAGATGCTGGCTGACACACGCACAGGTGGAGACCCATTCACTGACACCGGAACACCAGGCCCCCAAATGCCACAGCCACCAAACTGCACAGCAACAGAATGAGCCAATCGTGTGGTCTACAATGTATGGGGCCACCTGGACACTCAGATGCACCCCAACACTACACTGTCATTAACCTGCAAAAGTTCACTGAACAGCTTCTAGACCCAAACTTGTGGGATGTCCAGAGCACCTCCTCACCCTCCGGGTATTTGAAGTCTTGCCTTCAGTGGCTCCTTCCAGAAGAAGCTGGACTCACAGGGCCCTTTTTTTTCTTTTTTCTTAAATTTATTTATTTATTTTTGGCTGTGTTGGGTATCTATTGCTGTGTGCGGGCTTTCTCTACTTGTGGCAAGTGGGGGCTACTCTTCGTTGTGGTGTGTGGGCTTCTCATTGTGGTGGCCTCTCTTGTTGCAGAGCACAGGCTCTAGGCACTCGGGTTTCAGTAGTTGTGGCACTCAGGCTCAGTAGTTGTGGCGCACGGGCTTAGTTGCTCCGAGGCACGTGAGATCTTCCCGGACCAGGGTTCCAACCCGTGTCCCCTGAATTGGCAGGTAGACTCTTAACCACTGCGCACAGGGCCCTTCTTTTTTTTTTTG
>RJWK010024223.1:0-28520 GCA_004363435.1 Platanista minor
TGTGGAATCTAAAATATGACACAAATGAACCTATCCATGAAACAGAAACAGAATCACAGACATAGAGAACAGACTGGTGGGTGCCAAGGGGGAGGGGGTTGGGGGAGGGATGGAGTGGGAGGTTGGGGTGAGCAGATGTAGGCTTTTATATATAGAATGGATAAACAACAAGGTCCTACTGTATAGCACAGAGAACTATATTCAGTATCCTATGGTGAATCATAATGGAAAAGAACATTAAAAAAAGAATGTATATATATGTATAACTGAATCACTTTGCTGTACAGCGGAAGTTAATACGGCATTATGGATCAACTATAGTTCCATAAAAATAAATAAATAAATAAAATGCAAACGCACACACACACAAACTGGACTGGACAAGTAAGAATGGAACTCTTAAGGCTTAGAGCATGCACTTTTTTCTTTTTTTTTTTTTTTTTTTTTTTACGGTACACGGGCCTTTCAATCTTGTGGCCTCTCCCGCTGCGGAGCACGGGCTCCAGACGCGCAGGCTCAGCGGCCATGGCTCACGGGCCCAGCCGCTCCACGGCGTGTGGGATCTTCCCGGACCGGGGCACGAACCCGTGTCCCCTGCATCGGCAGGCGGACTCTCGACCACTGCGCCACCAGGGAAGCCCAAGCATGTACTCTTAATATGATGAATTCTGTGTATGATCCAAACATACTCTGAAATTTCTTGTAAAATGTGCATGTGTATTTTTCAAAACAAAGATTGTATAGTGCACTGGATGTTGAAAGATATCTGTGACCTTTAAGAATGTTAGAACCACCAGAACCTGAAACAAGCTTTTGGCATGTGGTCTAGCCATACCCTTTAAACCATACTATAGTTCTTAGTTCTACAGAGTCAGGCAGAAGGTACTTTCGGCCCTCATGTAGATCATCAAAAAGTCTCTTTCCCATCCCTCAAAATTAAATCATCCTATCCCTTCAAGTACCCTAGGCAGAACACATATTTATTCCTGAACTCAGAGGTTATAATCCCAAATTTCATATGTTCAGAACTGGAGAGAAATGAATAAAACACCATTAGACAGTATTTCTGCCCATGTGGAGACACTTTGTTCAACCTCCATGTCTGCTCTTTTCTATGTTCCTCTCTTTTACTTTTAGTGTATCTGTTTGAAACCTACTTTCTTACATTAGTAAGAATTTGGGATATGGGGAGGGGAAGAATGTGTGAAATCAATTAACATTATAAACACCTACTATTTACTTGCCCTAATTTTTCTTCCCTGGCTACCACAGCTAGATATCACTTAGGTATCACATCTACAACCTCTTATCCACCTCAATTAATGATCCAAGTCTTAATCGGGCAGAAATTATTTTGCTCAACATAATCTTATAATTTGGTGGAATATGTAATAAGTCTGATGACTCAACCAATTTGTCCCTATTTCGTCTTTGCAAGTTTTTGCTGAAGACTAGAATCAGGATCTGGCAAAGCGGTTTCTAATCCATGACTTCCACTTAGTCCTGTGGGACTTCCTAACTCCAAGCACTGAAAGTCTATTCCCTAAGCCTGAGTGTTAACCTGCATGCTTTTCTTCAGTGTTCCATCAGTGTCTCTGTTCCCAAGTCACCATAACCATGTGAAGCAAGGTGTTATTTACTATTATTTATTCTACGTAAATTCTGGGATAGTCCTGAACATAAAGTGGCATGAATGAAGAAAAAAAATCATCAGATATTAAATTCGGAAAACAATGAAGATATCCAGTCCTGTGCTGGGAAATGTTTAACAATAGGCTCTAAAAACACAAGAAAAGCTCTGATCTGTAGCATACTCCTTCCATGGCTGATATCAAGTTAGTAAGTGGGATCCTTGAACATGAATTGGGAAGAGATGTACAAAACCAGCTCTCCTGAGCTGCTGCAGGCTGGCTCCAACACACCACTGGATGCCTTATATACATCAGGCAAAACAGAGCCAACCAGCAATAAAATTGTAAAAAATTTCCATTTATCTTGATCGCCTTCCCATCACCCCTTTTTCAATATACCTTTCTAAAATGTCAAAAACCCAGGTCCTGTCTTGGAGATTTTATATATATGTATGTGGAAACATATTTATACATAAAGTTAAGAAAGGTACAT
Organism: Platanista minor; assembly: GCA_004363435.1. Taxonomy (NCBI): domain Eukaryota; kingdom Metazoa; phylum Chordata; class Mammalia; order Artiodactyla; family Platanistidae; genus Platanista; species Platanista minor. Next base: position 2,125 of record RJWK010024223.1, read on the forward strand.
ATTTTATAAACTTACATGGAAATAAATATATTTCCTTGTTATAGAATTATTTTAATTAAACTACATTTTACCAAAGTTTACTTTCTATCAAGTTGCTATATATATAATTGTAATTAAAAATATTTTATCAGAAAATGCAAAGAAAACTATGAATAAATTGAGAGAAGAAAGTTTAACAATATCGCTTAAAATTTAATGAAATGGAAAGTAAAAAGAATGTCTTTCAAAGACATTCACCATTTTTTCTTTGACTCTTAGGGTAATATCATTATATGAAGGGAAATATGGGACAGTTTCAAACTTGAAGAATATCACATATTCAAATTATTATTAGGGCTGTGAGATTTTTTAAAAGTTCTCTTTACCTTGTTTCCTTTCAGAGTTAAAATCATATAAATTAATCAAATTAATACTTCAAAAACAAGAAAAGGAATATTTTTGAATGCAGCAACAAAGAGGAACTAGCATGATGCCAAATTCTGAATTTTAGGAAAAGTTTGACCCTAGACCTGTATTCCAGGATACATTTTTTAAAAAATTATTTATATCCTAGGGCTTCCCTGGTGGCGCAGTGATTGAGAGTCCGCCTGCCGATGCAGGGGACACGGCTTCGTGCCCCGGTCCGGGAAGATCCCACATGCCGCGGAGCGGCTGGGCCCGTGAGCCATGGCCGCTGAGCCTGTGCGTCCGGAGCCTGTGCTCCGCAACGGGAGAGGCCACAACAGTGAGAGGCCCGCGTACCCCCCAAAAAAAAAGAAAAAAAAAAATTATTTATATCCTGATAAAAATAACAGTGTGTACATTTTACAGTGGCTTAAAAAGAAAAATTATATTGTTTATATACGTATAAAGTATATCTGTCATCAGATACATTAATAACAGAATCACTGGAGTAACAGATAACATTATGTTTCTAGGAAATATCAATAGTATAAGGCATATTTGAACCTTTTTACTTCGTAGACCTCACTTTTCAACTGAGTAAACGAAGGTTTCTAAGTGTTAAATAAGTTACTCATGGTCACCAGGACTCCACAAACTCTAAGTGGAACAACAGCTGCAAGTTCTTCATTTTTGCTAAGATGGAAAAGCATTTGCCAGCCAGTGGTATTTTGGCAAATGTTTTTTAAGTACCTGGTATTGTACATACTGTAATGTATAAACATATTAAGATAAGTTTTAATTTGTGGGTTTTATTTATTCTAGAGATGATAATAAGAAACATTAATCAACTTGTTAATATATGAACTTATATGTCAAGATATACTATTCAACCCTTAACATTTCTGATGTGCTCTATAAAATATAGTGAAATATATATAAATACAGGGAAATATATTCATTAATATATAAATACAGTGAAAATATATCTTTCCTAAGTAAAATATAGTGAAAATACATTTTTTTCCTTTTTGCAGATAACATGGATAACATACCTCCTTTGGTGCTCCCAAAGCTGACATCATGTTGATAGAAACTATATCATGTATACACACACACACACATACACACACACATTTTTGCACTTATGACTGTCAAATTGTGCTTTGCTGACACATCTATGAGTATTAATGTACTTGTAGAAACATTCGTAAAATAGACACAATATGTGTTTTTGCCTTGAAAAGGAAATAACTTGATTCATCTAGACATTTCAACTTTAACAAAGAGAGAAAAGTTAAATTATACTTTATGAGAAGGAATCACAGTGACATTATCCAAGAATTACGCTAGTCTTATTTGTTGGCATACCACTTTGTGGTAAAGCATAAATTAAGTGACTAACTGAATAGGTCAGAGCTAGCTGCTTTTGATATTATTCTGCTAACAGTAGCAATGATCTCAATATATGAGAAACATCAGTGACATTGTCCCCATTAATTGATTTCCATAATTAAAGTTCCTCAAGGGTAGTGGGGAATGCATATTATGAACACAATTATGTAGTATATCACTTACTCTTCAGTAAATGAGATATATTCCTTACCATTGATTTTGGAATTGTAAGCTACCTCTCAGTTTCAAGGCATCTACAGTTTAACTTGAGGATAAAGAAAAAGCATGGATTTTTAAATTCCATATAATAATGTACACAGTAATGAGCCTTTTGAAAGCAATTTTAATTAACATAGTTTCAGCATTTTTTCAAAGTTTTTAATTTTGTTTTGTTTTACTTATTTATTTATTTATCCTCCAGAGACGAGATAACTAGTTATAAGCCACATGATTTTGCTGTATAGTCCTTAAGTGGGGATGTTGTGTATAGCATGCAAGCCTCAGAATTGTACTATTTCTGTTAGACTATGGAACAGTGATATGTATATTGATTAGTACTTTGGAGTGAGATTCCAAATAATTAGGAAAATGACAATGATTGTGGCACTACAATACTAATTTTTAATTTGGAAAATAATTTAAAAGAATTCCCAGGCTCATAAACATAGTTGACACGCACACACTCTTGCACACACGTGCACACACAGACACACACAGACACGCACAAGGGCAAGTCATTCTCCTTTTTAAATAATAAAGACACGTTTAATTTTGGTTAGAGCTAATTAAAATAGGTTTCAGGAAGAGCCCTTACCCCAAATTTCATTACATTGTTCAATAAGACACAACACAATTTCAAAGTAGTGATGAGAGAGGAAGACCTGTTTCTAGTTTTGCCTTACTTTATTATTCTTGAAATTCTCTAGATCTGCGCTGCCATTATTGTAGCCATCAGCCACATGTGGCTATCAAGCTTTGGAAAGATGCCTAGATCAAATTGAGATGTGTGCAGTAAGTGTAAAGTATATACTAGATTTCAAAGACTTAGCATGAATAACAGAATGTACAATATTTCATTAATATTGTATATAGATTTATGATGAAATAATATATTGGCTATGTTGGGCTAAGTGAATATCTGATGATTAATTTCACTTTTGGGGCAGAAACACATCAATGATTATGACAACACGTGAAAACAATGATGAGATATGCTTGGAAAATACGGAAACTCTCCACTAGAAATTACCTATGTGCCATAACAATGAGACTGTCTCAGCTTATACCCAAGATCATAGAGGAAAGATTCCTCCTAACTGTCTTATTACTTCAGTCAACCTGAAATTCACATTCAGTTTTACATCCTCCCAACACAACAACCCTACTCTCAATGTCCCTCACTCCTACTATCACTTTCTTCCCTTAGTTTCCAGGACATCACAATTTCTTCATTTTTCTCTCACCTCACTGACCACAGCTTAAAGTCTCCTTTTCTGACTCCTCCTATTAACCTTACACTCTTAACACAGATGTACTCTGGGTGTCTGTTTCCAATCCTCTTCTCTTTTCCATATATACTCCCTTGTTGATCTCCTCTAGTCAAATGGCTTTCAAATTCATCTATATGCCCTTGGTTCTCAGATTGCTATCTTCAGCCTGAATTCCTTTTCTGAACTCTAGTAACACATATCCAAATGCCAATTTGTTACCTCCACTTGGATGTCTAATAGATACCTCAAAACTTACATACCCCTAACTGAAAAATTCTATATCCCACATACCTCCAACTTTCTTCACTCACAGATTTCCCCTTTGCTCGTGTCAGTTGCATCCTTTTACCTACTCAGACCAGTAATTTTTGAGTCATCCTCCACTCTATTTCTCTCACAACTCCCGTGCAATTAGTCAGAAAATTCAGTTGCTCTACTTCCAAAATGTATCTAGTACCCACCATTTCTCGTCATTCCCATTGATATTATTTCATTCCAAGCTACCATCATCTGCTGCCTGGATGACTGAAGGAGCTTCCTAACCTGTCTCCCTGCTTCTACCCTTGCTCTCCTCCAGTCTCTTTACATTACAGAAGCTGGAATAATCCGTTACAAGTAAGTCAGATCAAATACTTCATTTTCCCCAAAGCCCTCAACTCCCCAGTTCACACAGTGCTCAAGTCAAAATCCGTAGCGCGACCCAAAAAGACCCTTCATGACCTGGATACCCTCCTCTGACTTTATCTTCATTTCCTACTGATCTCACCTAACTCAACACTCTAAGGCTAGGAACACCTGAGCGAATTCCCTGACGTTCTGTGTTAAAATTAAAAAACTTTCCTCTCTTCTACTTCCCTCTTTGAAGGAAAAATCCTAGTTCTTAAACTGGCATTTAAAGATCTCAGTTGCATCATTTTAGCCTTATCTCCTTAAAATCTCCAGACCCATATATCCATTGTCTCCAAAACACATCATGGTCTTCCCCACTCCCGTCCTAATACTCACGCTGTTCTCCCACTTCCCGCGCATCACTCTCTGTTTGTTGCACTCTATAGCCCTTTGTCAATGTTCAGGTGAACACGTGTCTCTTATCTCAGGATTGTTCTCATCAGCAAAGCACATGCCATTCTCACTTGTCCAAAGTCCAGTAATTATTAATATCTCTACTTATCATCAACTATGAATTATACTGCTTTTACTATTTGCTTCTTGCCTTGATATCTAGATTATAAATTCTCAAGAGCAAAGATGTGAACTACTCTACAATCCCTAAAGTAATAAGCATTTTATATGGACTTACTCATTAAAGAGTTTCACATTATCTTTTTCATTGACTAATTAGCTTAGCTCTTGACACTCCATAGCTTCAGAAATACTTTTCCATAAAATAAAGCATATGTAATAAAACATACTACATTTTTTCTTTTATTTTTATGATCAAACTTGGAGCATGATTAAGAAAGGTGAACCAGAAGACTTTACATTCATACTGCAAATAGAAGGATTTATACTAAAATTAAACAAAAAAAGTTAAGGCATTTTGATGGCTTGAAAAACTCTCATAATAATCGTTAAAATTCCAGAGATTTTATATATCATAAACACTTTACATCCTTATTTTTGTTTAATCCTCATAACACATGCTTATTTATACCTGTTTTGGAAACGATGAGACTGAATCTTAGGCACAGTAAATAACTTGTGCAAGGTAAAAAGCTCACAAGTGATATAGGAGGGAATTAAATCAAGGCTGTCTTATTCACACACAGTCACATGTAAACACATTCAGAGTGAAGACTCATTAAAATATATGACATCCAAATCTGACTTTACAGATGTAGAAACTGACTCATAGGTTAAATGTCTTGACAAGGTCATACAGGTACTAAGTGCACAACTAAGATGAGACTAGGAAGCTAGTAGCTCCAAGCATGCTCTATTTCAGTAGGCAGATACCAATCTTTGAGTTAATGCCTGAAGGCTAGTTGTATTTGCTATAGGTAGCTTAAATAATATATTTGCATTTGCAAAATTCTTCAATGTTCACTAGTAAACCAACTCCACAGATGTAGGTAAATATACCAGTATCTAGTATACTAGATAACTCTTTTTTTAAGTGAGCAAAGAATCAAGGTGAGTTAAAATTTATATACATATATACACACATACACAGAGACAGAGACAGATGTACTTCCTGTGTTTCTGAAGAGGAGATTGCACCATCCTAGGTACTTTCCATTGCAGATCTACCAAAGAGTGTGTCTTCACTTTTTTTTTTTTTACTAACTTAGATGTTCTCTTCTTTTCCCCTAATGCTTACATTAGAAATTCATTTGACATTTGCAGGTATTCGTAAGGGAATTCTAGTTACTTCCTACACATACCTGTTCTGATATAGCCAAAAACCATTTGGTGACATTATCAACTCATTAAACTGAGAGATGTGACAGAAAGAGCGAGCACATTTCACATGGAATAAATATAAAAGCGTCAACCACTTGAATGGAAAAAAAAATCCATCTGGCTGACTTCTCTTTGAAAAATGAGCTGTGTATTAAACTCCTTCCTTAATACATGACAGCCAATTAATCTCAAAATGGGGAGTAGCATATAGTATTCAATTTAATTAAAACCAATATTGATTAAGCATCTACTATATGTAACACATGTGCTAGATTAGAGAAAAATTATTTAGAAGAATAAAAGATAGTCACTTCCCTTAAGGGTGCTTGTCTTCTAAAAGGAAGGGAGTAGTTAACAGGGAATTAGATAAAAAGACATGCCAAAGAAATTCTAGATAAAATGAATAGCTTCCATATTATAGAATGAGAATCAATCATTAGATCATTGAGGAGGAAATGAAAAAGATGCAAAGATGCTTTAGGTGACCCTTAAAGGTACAGACCAGAATATTTAGCATATTATCTACTATTATCATCTGCCTAGAACATACTTTGTTTTGCACCTTGTGAAAAAATGTATCATATCTAACATAAAATGCTGAGTACTTAATATTACCTATTCCACTGTTGTTGATTACATGCTTATAAAACAGAAACCATTTTATATTTTCTGGTAAAGAATACTATTGATACACATAGAAGCCTACTTGCAAGATATTTGTCAAACCCTGACAATGAATATTTATGAAACTTAACTTCCCCCCAAATATTTCAAGCATTTAGATATCAATTTGACCAATACTGCACCTCTAATGTATCTTCATTTGTAAGACATCTCTTAATTCTCTTCACCAAAGAATTCTGAAAGAACTGAGGTAGTGATTCCAAACCAGATCATACAGATTACCTGGCTGAAAGATATATCACATAGCTCACTGAAAATTTTCTAATATTGCCCTAGCACGTTGGCCAAATATACTTAATGACTCTAGTAAATGGATGATCAAAAATAAACTCATTCCTTCTCATGAATGTATTAACATGATATGCCACAAATGATTATTCTTTTAAAGCAGATGGTACATTTTCAGCAACAATTACTGAAGAGTAGATAACTTTTAAGCTAATTTCTACCACCTACCATCATGTTTCATTTGACAATCTGTTCTCTTCAATTCTAAGATTCCCATCTTTTCTGAGTGGAGAACTTTCTTAATGTGTTTTAGAGAAACTCAAAGACTTTGCTATTATACCAACTCCATCTAAAATTTGCAAGCGTGAAGCTACTTCTTCAAACCAGAAACAGAAATCCCCCATAATTCCTGGCCATTTGAGGGAGATTCCACAGGAGGAAAGGCACCAAAATTAAGGTAAGTTACTTAATAGACCAAAATATGTGTTCAGGGCTTCCCTGGTGGCGCAGTGGTTGAGAGTCCGCCTGCCGATGCAGGGGACACGGGTTCGTGCCCCGGTCCGGGAAGATCCCACATGTCGTGGAGTGGCTGGGCCCGTGAGCCATGGCCGCTGAGCCTGTGCATCCGGAGCCTGTGCTCCGCAACGGGAGAGGCCACAACAGTGAGAGGCCTGCGTATCGCAAAAAAAAAAAAAAAAAAAAAAATCATCTTTTCAAGACATCATGTTATTTTTCATAATAACAAATACATGCTCTAAATGACAATACCAATACCAGTTCAACTTTACATAAACAATATATGAATGTGAATACCTTCTTTCTGTGAATTCCCTGTTTACGACTTTGAATCACATCTGAAGAATGATGGCTTTAGAATTTTTCTAACATAAAATTAAAGTTTATATTTGACTCCATAATCAGTGTTTTACCAGAAAAGGAAAATAATGAAACTGTACATGTTCAATAAAGCTCAAACTCCTTGTTTACTAATCATCCATGTAGCAATGTAAAAAGCAGCTCAAAATCCTAAAAACCATAACTAATATATGTTGATTATATTGTGAGGCAAAGAAATCTCTAGTATATTTAGCTATAGTCAATAGGCCATAGTAATTTTTATCACAGTTCAGCTGTAAGCTCTTTCAAAGAGCTACTATTTCTTTATTGTGTGGTACCACTCAAATCAATTACCAACTGAATTAGAGCTTTTATATAATATTAATGACTGTGTTAATACTCAATGTTGTTTTCAACTGTGAAAAAGCAGTGGGAGTTCTCATGCCTCATTTGTGTTCCATTTGAAGCAAAGGCAATAACCAAAACTTTTTAGCAAGAAAGAAAATAAATTTGCATAATGAAATATAATCATTTTGTATATTCCCCGTTTTTATATTATTTTTTTAAGTTTTATTTTTATTTATTTATTTCATTTGTTTTACTTGTTATTTTTGGCTGCATTGGGTTTTCATTGCTGCGCGCGGGCTTTCCCTATTTGTGGTGAGTGGGGACTACTCTTCATTGTGGCGCGCAGGCTTCTCATTGTGGTGGCATCTCTAGTTGCAGAGCACTGGCTCTAGGCACGCAGGCTTCAGTAGTTGTGGCGCATGGGCTTAGCTGCTCCGTGGAATGTGGGATCTTCCCAGGCCAGGGCTTGAACCTGTGTCCCCTGCCTTGGCAGGTGGATTCTTAACCACTGTGCCACCAGGGAAGCCCCTCACTTTTATTTTAAATTAAAGAAATGTGCATTTGAATTAACAGTAACTGCTCCCAAGGCACAATAAATTAATAATGTCAAAGTTTTTTTTGTTTGTTTGTTTTTGCTAAGGCTTCATTAAAAAAATGGGGCAAGAGAAGAAAAGGGATGTTCAGATAAAGTGGAATAGCTAAAAGCACAGCTAAGCATTGTCTTCAGTGGGCTTAAATAGTACAATTTTCATTGGGACAACAGAGAATAGAATATAATAGGATAATTTACATTAACATGCTTATTGTCGAGTACAATCCTCTCTGAGGATTTTACAACACCTACTCTACCTCTTTTTCTACCACTATAGTCATTTTATATCCTAAGAACCATTACTAGCTTGTGATCCATTGAGGGACAAGTCTGTTACTTTGGGTCAATGAACAGCCACAAGGTAGCACTGAACCTCTGTGACCCAAGGCTGTGACAGATAGGTACAAATAAATCAATAAAATATTCCTCTGGTTAAAACTACTAGCTTCCATTTCATAAGACTTATCCATTTCCTACACACGTAATCTAACTTAGTACAAATATTTAACGGTTACTTGAAGGGTGAGATTATTTCCTTGGTATAGATTGTCAAATCAGATTTAGACTAAAAATAAAAAACAAAGAAAGGGGTAGCTAACTGTTCACTGTCTCCCTGATTGTACGCCTTTTGTTACCATGCCAGATAACATTTCCTTTTGCATATTCATTGTGCAATGAGACACTTGCAAGGGCCCAGAGCATTTTATTATATCTTGGTGAACACATTTTATATATGTTAATGGGAAATTTTGCAGCCATAACTCAATAATGATGAGAACTGTAATAATTCTGCCACTCTGCCAAAGTAATCTCATTTAGGAGAATACCCTTCTGAAGAAACTACTTAAATAATAGACATAAAGTAATATGGGATCCAGAAAGGCAAAAACACAAAGTTCCAGGATAGGAAAGAGTCATTTAGACCCTCTTGTTAGAAATTCCTAAAGCAGCAAGCAAGTACAGATAGTCAGGGTTTCTTTCTCTTCTCTTCTCTCCTCCTCCTCCCCTCCAGTACTCCTCCTCCTCCTCTTCCTCTCTGTTTCTCCCCCATACTCTCTCTCTGAAGGAAAATAATAGTCAGCATACCGAACTCCTGAGCAGATCTGGCCCTAGGCAGAACTGTAAAGCAGGAGAAGATTATGTGTCATTTCTACTGAAATATTCAGTTTTTCCGTGCTATCCATCCATCCTAGTACCCAGCATCCCCCTGCTACCCATCGTACCCTGGGCTTAATCCTGCCATCTTACTCACTGTTATTGAAACTACTGCTACACCACCTACCAGTTCCTCAGGATCTCTCTCATTTATATTAACTCATAGGAAGATATTATGGAGTCATCCCCACTAGTGGCACATTAATTTTTAGATGGTCTATTAAAGACAATGATTCAAATGAATAAATTTCTAAAGCTGAACTGAAACAAGAAATGATGCAGACTGGGGCCAGAAAGGTTGGATCAGATTTCTAATCCAGTTGTTTACCGTGAACACTGTATATACATTTCCTTAATCACATGATGCAGGAAAGTTATCTACTCAAAATTTGAACTCTGAAAGTAAAAGTAGCTAGTGGAGAAAAAATTGATGTGAAAAAGATCATTCTTGTTTACTAACATAAAATATCATAAAAAAGAGCAGGATATTCATGCAAAGATATTTTGCCCTGGAGAGAGATGCAAAGAAGTGGTATGTTTCAACTGCAAAAATAAATGTCCAGGTAACTTATTTCGGGGTACTCCTGCGAGAGATAAACTCTACTTTTAAAATAAAACAAGAGACCTTCAAGATGGCAGAAGAGTCAGATGTGGAGATCACCTTCCTCCCCACAAATACATCAGAAATACATCTACATTTGGCACAACTCCTACAGAACCCCTACTGAATGCTGGCAGAAGACCCTCAGACTTCCCAAAAGGCAAGAAACTGCCCACCTACCTGGGTAGGGCAGAAGAAAAAGGAAAAAACAGAGACAAAAGAATAGGGACGGGACCGGCACCAGTGGGAGGGAGCTGTGAAGGAGGAAAAGTTTCCACACACTAGGAAGCCACTTCGCGGGTGGAGACTGCGGGTGGCGGAGGGGGGAAGCTTCGGAGCCGCGGAGGAGAGCGCAGCAACAGGTGTGCAGAGGGCCAAGCAGAGAGATTCCTGCACAGAGAATCAGTGCCGACCAGCACTCACCAGCCCAAGAGGCTTGTCTGCTCACTTGCTGGGGCGGATGGCATCTGGAAGCTGAGGCCCCAGCTTCGGAGGTCAGATCCCAGGGAGAGGACTGGGGTTGGCTGCGTGAACACACCCTGAAGGGGGCTAGCGTGCCACAGCTTGCCGGGAGGGAGTCTGTGAAAAAGTCTGGACCTACCTAAGAGGCAAGAGTCCATTGTTTCGGGGTGCACAAGGAGAGGGGATACAGAGCACCACCTAAACAAGCTTCAGAGATGGGCGCAAGCTGCAGCTATCAGCTCCGACGTTGGAGACGGGCATGAAATGCTAACACTGCTGCTGCAGCCACCAAGAATCCTGTGTGCAAGCACAAGTCACTATCCACACCTACCCTCCTGGGAGCCTTTGCAGCCCGCCACTGCCAGTGTCCCATGGTCCAGGAACAACATCCCCGGGAGGACACACGGCACGCCTCACACTGCTGCAATGTCACGCCAGCCTCTGCCGGCACAGGTTTGCCCTGCATTCTGTACCCCTCCCTCCCTCTGGCCTGAGTGAGCCAGAGCCCTGTAATCAGTTGCTCCTTTAACTGGGTCCTGTCTGAGCAAAGAACAAACGCCCTCAGGTGACCTACACGCAGAGGTGGGGCCAAATCCAAAGCTGAACCCCAGGAGCTGTGGGAACAAAAAAGAGAAAGGGAAATCTCTCCCAGCAGCCTCAGGAGCAGCAGAGTAAATCTCCACGATCAACTTGATGTACCCTGCAGCTGTGGAATACCTGAATAGAAAACGGATCACCCCAAACTTGAGGCGGTGGGATTTAGGAGCAATAGATTTTTTTTTTTTCCTTTTTCTCTTTTTGTGAGTGTGTATGTGTTTGCTTCCTTGTGTGATCTTCTTGTCTGTATAGCTTGGCTTTTACCATTTGTCCTAGGGTTCAGTCTGACCGTTTTGTGTGTGTGTGTGGGGGGTATTTGGTTTTTTGGGGGGCTTTTTTAGTATAATTTGTAGCACTTGTTATCATTGGTGGATTTGTTTTTTGGTTTACTCTCTTCTTTTTATTTCTTTTTTTTAATTACTTTTTAATTTTTTTATTTTTCATAATTATTTTCTATTTTTATTTTAATAACTTTATTTTATTTTATTTATTTATTTTCTTTCTTTCTTTCTTTTTCTCCTTTTTCTTCTAAGCCATGTGACTGACTGACAGGGTCTTGGTGCTCTGGCTGGGGGTCAGGCCTGAGACTCTGAGGTGGGAGAGCCGAGTTCAGGACACTGGTCCACCACAGACCTCTTGGCTCCATGTAATACAAAACAGCAAAAGCTCTCCCAGAGATCTCAAACTCAGTGCTAACACCCAGGTTCACTCAACGACCAGCAAGCTACAGTGCTGAATACCCTATGCCAAACAACTAGCAAGACAGGAACACAACCCCACCCATTAGCAGACAGGCTGCCTAAAATCATAATAAGGTCACAGACACCCCAAAACACACCAGCGGGGGCAGTCCTGCCCACCAGAAAGACAAGATCCAGCCTCATCCACCAGAACACAGGCACTAGTCCCCTCCACCAGGAAACCTACACAACTCACTGAACCAACCTTAGCCACTGGGGGCAGACACCAAAAACAACGGGAATTATGAACCTGAAGCCTGTGAAAAGGAGACCCCAAACACAGTAAGTTAAGCAAAATTAAAAGAGAGAAACACACAGCAGATGAAGGAGCAAGGTAAAACCCCACCAGACCTAACAAATGAGGAGGAAAGAGTCAGTCTACCTGAAAAAGAATTTAGAGTAATGAGAGTAAAGGTGATCCAAAATCTTGGAAAAAGAATGGAGAAAATACAAGAAACTTTTAACAAGGACCTAGAAGAACTAAAGAGCAAACAAACAATAATGAACAACACAATAAATGAAATTAAAAATTCTCTAGAAGGAATCAATAGCAGAATAACTAAGGCAGAAGAATGGATAAGTGACCTGGAAGACAAAACAGTGGAAATAACTACTGCAGAGCAGAATAAAGAATGAAGAGAATTGAGGACAGTCTCAGAGACCTCTGGGACAACATTAAACGCACCAATATTCGAATTACAGGGGTCCCAGAAGAAGAAGAGAAAAAGAAACGGACAGAGAAAATATTAGAAGAGATTATACATGAAAACTTCCCTAATACTGGAAAGGAAATAGTTAATCAAGTCCAGGAAGCACAGAGAGACCCATACAGGATAAATCCAAGGAGAAACACGGCAAGATACATATTAATCAAACCATCAAGAATTAAGTACAAAGAAAAAATATTAAAAGCCGCAAGGGAAAAACAATAAATAATATACAAGGGATTCCCCATAAGGTTAACAGCTGATCTTTCAGCAGAAACTCTGCAAGCCAGAAGGGAGTGGCAGGACATATTTAAAGTGATGAGAGGGAAAAAGCTACAACCAAGATTACTCTACCCAGCAAGGATCTCATTCAGATTCGATGGAGAAATTAAAACCTTCACAGGCAAGCAAAAGCTAAGAGACTGAAGCACCACAAAACCAGCTTTACAACAAGTGCTAAAGGAACTTCTATAGGCAGGAAACACAAGAGGAGGAAAAGACCTACAATAACGAACACAAAACAATTAAGAAAATGGTAATAGGAACACACATATCGATATTACCTGAAATGTAAATGGATTAAGTGTTCCAACCAAAAGACATAGACTGGCTGAACGGATACAAAAACAAGACGTGTATATATGCTATCTACAACAGAAACAGTTCAGACCTAGCGACACATACAGACTGAAAGTGAGGGGATGGAAAACGATATTCCATGCAAATGGAAATCAAAATAAAGCTGGAGTAGCAATTCTCATATCAGACAAAATAGACTTTAAAATAAAGACTATTACAAGAGACAAAGAAGGACACTACATAATGTTCGCAGGATCAATTCAACAAGAAGATATAACAATTGTAAATATTTATGTACCCAACACAGGAGCACCTCAATACAGAAGGCAAATGCTAACAGCCATGAAAGGGGAAATTGACAGTAACGCAATCAGAGTAGCGGACTTTAACACCCCACTTTCACCAATGGACAGATCATCTAAAATGAAAATAATTAAAGGAACACAAGCTTTAAATGATACATTAAACATATCACTTTTAATTGATATTTATATGACATTCCATGCAAAACCAAGAGAATACACTTTCTTCTCAAGGGCTCATGGAACATTCTCCAGGATAGATCATATCTTGGGTCACAAATCAAGCCTTGGTAAATTTAAGAAAACTGAAATCGTATCAAGTATCTTTTCCGACCACAACACTATGAGACTAGATATCAATTACAGAAAAAAAACCCAGAAAAAATACAAACACATGAAGGCTAAACAACATGCTACACAATAACTAAGAGATCACTGAAGAAATCAAAGAGGAAATCAAAAACTACCTAGAAACAAATGACAATGAAAACACGAAGACCCAAAACCTACGGGATGCACCAAAAGCAGTTCTAAGAGGGAAGTTTACAGCAATACAATCCTACCTCAAGAAACAAGAAACATCTCAAATAAACAACCTAACCTTACACCTAAAGCAATTAGAGAAAGAAGAACAAAAAAACCCCAAAGTTAGCAAAAGGAAAGAAATCATAAAGATCAGATCAGGAATAAATGAAAAAGAAATGAAGGAAACAATAGCAAAGATCAATAAAACTAAAAGCTATTTTTTTGAGAAGGTAAACCAAATTGATAAACCATTAGCCAGACTCATCAAGAAAAAAAGGGAGACTCAAATCAATAGAATTAGAAATGAAAAAGGAGAAGTAACAACTGACACTGCAGAAATACAAAGGATCATGAGAGATTACTACAAGGAACCATATGCCAAAAAAATTGCCAACCTGGAACAAATGGACAAATTCTTAGAAAAGCACAGCCTTTTGAGACTGAACCAGGAAGAAATAGAAAATATGAACAGGCCAATCACAAGTAATGAAATTGAAACTGTGATTACAAATCTTCCAACAAACAAAAGCCTAGAACCAGATGGCTTCACAGGCGAATTCTATCAAACATTTAGAGAAGAGCTAACACCTACCCTTCTCAAACTCTTCCAAAATAAAGCAGAGGAAGGAACACTCCCAAACTCATTCTACGAGACCACCATCACCCTGATACCAAAACCAGACAAAGATGTCACAAAGAAAGAACAGTACAGGCCAATATCACTGATGAACATAGATGCAAAAATCCTCAACACAGTACTAGCAAACATAATTCAACAGCACATTAAAAGGATCATACACCCTGATCAAGTGGAGTTTATCCCAGGAATGCAAGGATTCTTCAATATATGCAAATCAATCAATGTGATACAACATATTAACAAACTGAAGGATAAAATCCATATGATCATCTCAATAGATGCAGAAAAAGCTTCCGACAAAATTCAGCATGCATTCATGATAAAAACTCTCCAGAAAGTAGGCATAGAGGGAACCTAGCTCAACATAATAAAGGCCATATATGACAAACCCACAGCCAACATTGTTCTCAATGGTGAAAAACTAAAAGCATTTCAACTAAGATCAGGAACAAGACAAGGTTGCCCACTCTCATCACTATTATTCAGCCTAGTTTTGGAAGTTTTAGCCACAGCAATCAGAGAAGAAAAAGAAATAAAAGGAATCTAAATTGGAAAAGAAGAAGTAAAGCTCTCCTTTTTTGTAGATGACATGATACTATACATAGAGAAACCTAAAGGTGCCACCAGAAAACTACTAGAGCTAATCAATGAACTTGGTAAAGTAGCAGGATACAAAATTAATACATAGAAGTCTCTTGCATCCCTTTACACTAATGATGAAAAATCTGAAAGAGAAATTAAGGAAACACTCCCATTTACCACTGCAACAAAAAGAATAAAATACCTAGGAATACCTAGGAAAAAACCTACCTAAGGAGACAAAAGACCTCTACGCAGAAAATTATAAAACTGATGAAAGAAATTAAAGATGATACAAACAGATGGAGAGATATACTGTGTTCTTGGATTGGAAGAATCAACATTGTGAAAATGACTATACTACGCAAAGCAATCTACAGATTCAATGCAATCCCTATCAAACTACCAATGGCATTTTTCACAAAACTAGAACAAAAAATTTCCCAATTTGAATGGAAATACAAAAGACCCCATATAGCCAAAGCAATATTTAGAAAGAAAAACAGAGCAGGAGGAATCAGGCTCCCTGGCTTCAGACTATACTACAAAGCCACAGTAATCAAGACATTATGGTAGTGGCACATAAACAGAAATATAGAAAAATGGAACAGGATAGAAAGCCCAGAGATAAACCCAGGCACACATGGTCACCTTAATTTTGATATAGGGGGCAAGAATATACAATGGAGAAAAGGCAGCCTCTCCAATAAGTGATGCTGGGAAAACTGGACACCTACATTAAAAAGAATGAAATTAGAATACTCCCTAATACAATACACAAAAATAAACTCAAAATGGATTAAAGACCTAAATGTAAGGCCAGACACTATTAAAGTCTTAGAGGAAAACAATAGGCAGAACACTCAAAGCATAAGTCACAGTAAGATCCTTTTTGACCCACCTCCTAGAGAAATGGAAATAAAAACAAAAATTAAAAAATGGGACCTAATGAAACTTAAAAGCTTTTGCATAGCAAAGGAAACCATAAACAAGACGAAAAGACAACCCTCAGAATGGGAGAAAATATTTGCAAATGAAGCAACTGACAAAGGGTTAATTTCCAAATATACAAGCAGGTCATACAGCTCAATATCAAAAAAGCAAACAACCCAATCCAAAAATGGGCAGAGGACCTAAATAGACATTCCTCCAAAGAAGATATACAGATTGCCAACAAATAATCAAAGAATGTTCAACATCACTAATCATTAGAGAAATGCAAATCAGAACTACAATGAGGTATCACCTCACACAAGTCAGAATGACCATGATCAAAAAGTCTACAGACAATAAATGCTGGAGAGGGTCTGGAGAAAAGGGAACTCTCTTGCACTGTTGGTGGGAATGTAAACTGATACAACCACTATGGAGAACAGTATGGAGGTTCCTTCTTAAAAAACTAAAAATAGAACTACCATACGACCCAGCAATCCCACTACTCGGTATATACCCTGAGAAAACCATAATTCAAAATGAGTCATGTACCACAATATTCATTGCAGCTCTATTTACAATAGCCAGGACATGGAAGCAACCTAAGTGTCCATCAACAGATGAATGGATAAAGAAGATGTGGCACATATATACAATGGAATATTACTCAGCCATAAAAAGAAATGAAATTGAGCTATTTGTAGTGAGGTGAATGGACCTAGCGTCTGTCATACAGAGTGACGTAAGTCAGAAAGAGAAAAACAAATACCATATGCTAACACATATATATATGGAATGTAAAAAAAAAAAAAAGGATGGTTATGAAGAACCTAGGGGCAGGACAGGAATAAAGATGCAGACCTCCAGAATGGACTTGAGGACATGGGGAGGGGGAAGGGTAAGCTGGGACCAAGTGTTAGAGAGGTATGGACTTATATATGCTACCAAATGTAAAATAGATAGCTAGTGGGAAGCAGCTGCATAGCACAGGGAGATCAGCTCAGTGCTTTGTGATCACCTAGACGGGTGGGATAAGGAGGGTGGGAGGGAGGTCGAAGAGGCAGGAGGTATGGGGATATATGTATATGTATAGCTGATTCACTTTGCTATAAAGCAGAAACTAACACACCATTGTAAAGCAATTATACTCCAATAAAAATGTTAAAAAAACTAAAACTAAAATAAAATAAAATAAAACAAAAGCTGAACTGAATGGTTTATGGTCTTCTGTGCCCTTCACAGGTGATATACATGTGAAAAGTAGCACAAAAGCTCAGGACAAAAAACAGCAAATACAACCTTTTGTAAAACTGGTTTCTTAATATGCTTCTTGGTCTGCAGGAATCTTAATAGACCTTTTCAGTTGGATCATATTCTAGATCCTGGTGTCTGAAGAAATACCCAAATGCTATACCACTGGAAAAGAATTCCATTTTAAAACTTAGAATACCTAGAGATTTTTGTACTGAGTCAAGTAAATCAGAAAGAGAAAGACAAATATCATATGATATTGCTTATATGTGGAATCTAAAGAAATGGTACAAATGAACCTAGTCACTAAACAGAAGTTGAGTCACGGATGTACAAAACAACCTTGTGGTTACCAGCGGGAAAGGGGGGACAGAGGGATAAATTGGGAGATTGGGATTGACATATACCCACTACTATATATAGAATAGTTAATAAGAACCTACTGAATAGCACGGGGAACTCTATTCATTACTCTGTAATGACCTATATGGGAATAGAATCTAAAAAAGAGTGGATATGTGTGTATGTATAACTTACTCACTTTGAAGTACAGCAGAAACATTGTAAATCAACTATATTCCAAAAAAAATTAAAAAACAAAAAACAATCGAATTAAAAATGAGCTAAACATTTAACCGACAAAATCAATGAAGATATATATGTATCAAATAAGCATGTGAAAAAGTATCAACATTGTGATTTACTAGAGAAATAAAAATTAAAATACTACCACATTAAAAAACTGAGAATACAGCCCCAAATGACTGATGAAGAATGGCTGAATCTACATTCTAGAATGAACTATGTGTTGCCTATCGAATGGTTTTATACACATGCATATAACACAGACACTGAGGATAAAATATCCAGGGAAATACTTACATATATGTATAATTATTTTTCCTATAAAAATAAATATGAGCTTTTACTCATTAAATGTTTACATTAAGTACAAGTCTTTTCAGAAATTTTAAAGGTATGTATCAACCCTGGGTGACTATATATCAGAAAACATTTTCTGTAAAGGGTCAGAGAATAAATATTTTAGGCTCTATAAGAAATATTGTTTCTGCTGTAACTTGTCAACTCTGCCATTATGTTGTGGAATCTGTCACAGACAATACAGAGATAAATGGGTGTTTCTGTGTTCCACTAAAATTTTATTAACACAAACTGGTGCAAGGGTCAGATTTGACCCACTGGCCATAGTTTGTTGACATCTGCCCTATATTATGTTTTCAGATAAAATTCTTTGTCCTTGAGTGCAGATTTATTTCTTTTGGAACACTGGTTCCAGCAATACTGTGGAATGCTGCAGCAGGGCTCCTATTTTAATTTCCAAACCCTCTTCAGTAAAGAGTCAAGAACTTCCTCTAGGAAAAACGAAGAGAAATGGTTCCTTTTATTATTTTCCCTTTTACCCCCACCCTTGCAACTTTGCACAGAAAAGACTATCTTTTATCATGATCTTTCTAGTAAATTAAGGGAATTTTCAGTCTCTACACTTAATAAAAAGGTGAACCGCTATGGTTGTCCTTAAAAACCACGCTTGAATGATCCAACACGGTTATGTGAGTATATGTGTCTGGTTACCTGGGACAAGTTTCTTTTTGTCTCCTGACTCTGTATTACAGATGCTCCACTTTGCTGTGAGTGTTCGTCTGAGCAAGGTGTCATTAGAGTGCATTTCCATCCTACCTTTAGAGGATAGGAAAGCTCTCTTTATGTTGAAATCATTGGCTCTACCTTTCTTGCCTCTTGCAAATTAATTTATTAGAATAATCCTGGTTTAATGGAATATCCTCTTCTGTGTCTGTCCCACAATGCATGATAACAGCGTTCACTTCTAAGTTTCTGAGGCAGGGAAGTGTTTTAATATTCTCTTCTCCAATACATATCATGAACACAACCCTATCACTCCATATATTGGTACTCAAAATTTGCTTGATCTATGCATGCATTTACATCAACTATGTGGATTATTTTTGAAGGCTGGCTAATTTCTGTCACATAACACTCCCTTGGTTACCAAATTCCACAATCAGCAGACTTCCAAAATGAGATCTCATTGGGGCAACACACACTGAAGCACTTATGGCATCTTATTAATTTTTTTCCCCTCAAACAGAAGTTAAGAATTTCGAAACCAGAATCTAGGGCTGAAGACTCTTGTAAAATATCTTTGTGAAAATAATGGTTATTTAATCTTTACCTCAAAAATCTTACATTTCTAATATTTGCATATGTTGAGTAATGAACATAATGTGCTGGAACATTAGTACAAGTATGAAGTATAAATTTAAAAATAAATAAAAATATGTGTGTGTATGTGTGATGCACACTCAGAGAAGTGTTACTGATAAGAGTACATGATCACTCAATCCTAAGGAATTCAAAAGTCACTTAACGTTCTGGATAAACCATCAAATGTCTCCTGGGGCACTGGTCGTGTCTCTAGAAGGAGAGAAACAGGATAGTTTACGCAGCAATATGGGACAGAGAGTGCTTAGTGGATCCTAGTCTGAGAACCCATGTTGATATTTTGACATAAATCACTCTACTGCTAATCATGCAATCCTATAGATAGAACATACGTTCTGGCTTTACCAAGCAGTTGATACATCACAACAGGCTAATAGTTATCAAGACTACGACCTTACAGACTTCGTTTCCAAACTTTGCCGAGATCCCTTAGACACCACACAAGGTTATGCTGTATATATTGATAATAGGCCCTTTGCAGTAAAGAGCATTTCAACCAAATAATTCAGACAAGCATCATCTTGGCTTCAAAGGTGTGTGAAATGGAAGTTCATCCTGAGGACTGCTGCATTAAGTACTGAATATTATAGCTTCTTACTCATCAACTACTTTGCAGCAATTCAAATTCAGAACCTAAAATGATCACTTGAATTGCTCAGTCATAGTTCACTGTAATTTTGTAGAGGAAATTGTAGGCTTTTAGAGTATTTGCACGTTAGAAAACAAGACCACCACTTGTGAGAAGCAAAAATAAGAAAAATCAAAAACTTTGAAACAATTCCCCCCACCCCTGCTAAAGTATTATAACTTCTTCCTTAAGAAGCCTCAAACACAGGAGATAGAGGAGTTTACCTAAATGATTCAGGCAAAAATTAAACTCAGCCAGCACATTCTTTGTCCCTGTGTTAAATGAACGATCCCCCAATTCTCTCACGTTTCCAATGTGGCATTTTCCGTCTGTTTATCTCAGAACAAATATATAGGACTGGAATGTGTAACATTAGTAATTAGCACAGAAAACTGAAAAACTTTACAAGTTCTAGTTATATCCGAACTGTTAAGTAGTTCATAGTATATATATTCACCAAATTCTACCTCCCTCTTCTAGGTTATTACAGTGATGCTCGCAAATCATCGAGGAGCAGATTAAGGTCTGTATTACAACTGCTCTGTGGAAGATACATGTTCCTTTGTGTCCTGTATTTGTCTTTCATAAAATAACCATATAATCTGTTTATTGTACAAGTAGTGTCTCTTACTGACCCTTTAGACCAACTCTGTAGGACCAATTCTTCCCCCATCTAGGATGAAATTTCAAGCAGATCCCATAACCTTTACGATCACTGTTAAATAATGAAAAGGTATTTGGCCACCTTTAGTCATAAGGACAGTCTCAAGTTTGCAATTAAAATGTCCATTGTATTGTAATAATCAGCATTTCATAGTCTTCAATTCGGAGCTGGGTCTCTTACCTAGTCCAGTCCTGCATCACTCCTGAGCTACTATCCGGTTCTTCATCTTTGTCAACTCCATCCCATCTCATATTTCTCCTCCTTTGTCTCATTCTCTTAGGCCAAACGGACAGCCTATAGGATCAAGAAAAGATTGACTTGAAGGACACACGTTATTTCCATGATGATTCCCTCCGAGTACGGCAGATTCCTCATGCCAGTTATTATTTCATGGAGTGTTTCTTTTGTGTTTGTGAGAAGTATTGAGAAGTACTCCAAATGGAGCCATCCAAGTTCGTCACTCTTGACTTTGAAAATGTCTCTACTATTGCTGGGAGTTGAGGACACTTCACTTAGTTTCTATTCATAAGCTGGGGCCATATTCTACAACCAGTCAGGCATTAATTTTAGGAGAGATTCAAGATAAACCCAGGCAGATTTCTTCACATAAAGACCACACTAATTACATTTTAGGCTGCTTTTAAATTTACGATTTATTTTTACTTTTGATGGGGAGGCAGTTTGACCTCTGTGGCCTCTCCATCTATTTGGTAGATTTTTTTTTTTTTTTCAGATGCAAGTCTGTCACTTGGCCCTCTACTGCCCAAATTCTAGGAAGCACTGTTTTAATTTTTCAAATGCTGTAGCTAACATTCTGTCATATTTAGCACAAGTTTTTGTTTTTAAAGAAATAAATCATTTTGGACCCCTCACTAAGAACATTTAAGTTCCTTCCCATAAGTACCCACTATCCAAAAAGTGGCATTTATCTTTCCTAAATTTTATATTTCATTACATCTGAATGGTCCCATAAATAACATATTATGAAATTTTTTTGTGTGTTTTTAAGCTTCATATAAGTGACGCAACATAATTTGTGTCTTTCTGTAACTTGATTTCCCCTCAACTTTATGTTTTAAAATTTTAGTGTTAATAGCACATTCATGATTCAGGATTTGTATATCATTGCACCTCTCACTCATGATACATGAATGTTTATTCATTCATTTTAACCTCTATTGAGTACTCCTTTGAAAAACATACAATTTATTGATCTATTTTTTCTATGTATAGGTCATATATTGTCTCTAATTTTTCACGATTACAGGCAATGCTGTAACAAATAATCAAGCAAAATTTTCCCATGTTCCGTTTCCTAGTTTTTCTAAGGTATATTCCTAGGAGATGAATAGTTAATCTTAAGGTACAAACATCCTTAACCATTGTAAAGCTTGTCAAATTGCTCTTTTAAGTGATGTACCACTTTACACTACTATTGGAAGCATATGAGGGCTTTTGTTTTCCCAGATTCTTATTGAAATGTATCTAGCAGACTTCTGACAAAATTGCAATCTGATGAGTTTTTGTTGTTGTTGTTGCTGTTTTTTGCCATTCCTAAATCATTAGTGAGTTTTTATGTATATGTTTTAAAAATATGTTTGGGGTTTCTCTTCCTTTTTATTAGGTTATTTGTCTCTCTCTTTGTATTTTACAAGTGTCTCATATATTCTGAATACTAATCCTCTGTCACTTCTACATGTTGCAAGAAATAGCTCCTGTTATTTGGTGTCTGAGCTGTGAGAGTCAACAGCTGAAACTTCAGGTCTGAAATTGGTCTGAAATAAGAAAAATAACCTGCACACCCCTGATCCTGGCCAGGGCAAAAACTGCACTGCCTGCTAGTGTTGCTTTGTAACTATACTTCTGAGGAGATCTGGGGTGATACACCAGCATGTCAGCATTATTTACTGATAAGCAAGATTGATGATTTGCATCTGGGTTTGGTGACGGACCTGGAATGCTCTGCCACTGGGGCAGGTTAGCAGGAAGATGCCTACATGACCCATTGGGACATAAGAAATCCTGGCTGAGACGCCATTTTGGCTTCCCTAGTTCTGTGATTTTATGTGCACACATAGGTGGTTTTTGATTTAAGAGAAAATTGTGTTCCTGGTCTGAAAGAAAAGGTATATACTGGTATGGCCTTTGCAAACGGAGGACAATAGCTTGGTTTCTCCACACCCTTACTCTGAGCGAGCCTTTGGCTGTGATCCATATCCGGACTTTAATGCTTGTGCCTTAATGTAGCCTTTCCATGCAATGAACTGTACATTTTTAAACCCTGTCATCTTTGGTCCTGTGAGTCTTCTTTAGCAATTGAACCCTGTCTAATGCTTAATGTCTAAACCTTAGTATAGCTTGTCATTTAATACTGTTTACAACAGAATCATTCATTTCTGTAGTCAGAAAAATATAAACTTCACTATTGAAATAACTGTATTATAGTCTGCTTGGATTATGTTTACAATATGAATATACCTATTTATTATTTGGGATGAATGTTTCATGGAGAATAAGTGAACTTCTCAGGATATTCCAGAGAAAGTTCATAAAACATTAGACAGTGCATCAGATTTTTAATATATCAGTAACTGCCATAATTTAATACTTTCAAGGAGTTAGAGTGTCCACTATCTAAGTTCCCTTAATAGTACTGAGCAGTTTGCTTGGACTGAATACAGATGGTAAACAAATGTTCATGGTGGGAAAACCTTCTCAATATTCTTGTTTAAAATAAATATTTTCACACAATGTTTTGTTTTGTAGCATATAATTATAATGCTTGAGACTGTTCTACATGTAGGAAATAAAATGGAGAACAGAGCCAATTATCCAGAAAAATAAAAAATTAAAATCACTTTTTTCAGTACATACCAGACAAAAATGTTACATAAACACATAAAAAGATAAAACAATTTGAATAAAACATGCAAACCATTCAGCTATAAGTGGAGACTATTTGCATATTTGAGACAATATATGTAAATAAAAATAAAACGTCTCTGGGGCTTCCCTGGTGGCGCAGTGGTTGAGAGTCCGCCTGCCGATGCAGGGGACGTGGGTTCGTGCCCCGGTCTGGGAGGATCCCACATGCTGCGGAGCGGCTGGGCCCATGAGCCATGGCCGCTGGGCCTGCGCGTCCGGAGCCTGTGCTCCGCAACGGGAGAGGCCGCAACAGTGAGAGGCACGCGTACTGGAAAAAATAAATAAATAAATAAATAAATAAATAAATAAATAAAACGTCTCCATATATGCAATGTATATATTTATAAATTCATATGTCGCTAATGATTTAATTACTTTCTTTCGAAATGTTCTGATGATGATAACAAGAGTCTCAAATTCAAATGTCCACATTAATTCAGTTATTATTTAACTCACTCATTTGATAACCAGTTATTTTGTGTGTTCTATACACTGGACAGTAGACCAGAGAGTGAAGATTATGGAGTAAATCAGATATAGAACATAACCTGAAAGAAATTATAACCTTATAAGGATAAAATAGATGTATGTCAGGAGGAAATAAAGACAGATAACTAGACTGATTCAGTGGAGGGAGAGCTTGCTTACACCATAGGAAATTGGGAAAAGTTTCACAAAATAAGTGGCAACTTCAGCTGAAACTGAACAATTAATCCTATTAAAACATGAGGAGGGACTTCCCTGGTGGACCAGTGGTAAAGAATCCACCTTCCAGTGCAGGGGACGTGGGTTCGATCTCTAGTCGGAGAACTGAGATCCCACATGCCATGGGGCAACTAAGCCCACTGGTGACAACTACTGAGCTCTCGTGCCTCAACAAGAGAGCCCACGCACCCTGGAGCCTATGTGCAACAACTAGAGAGAGAAAACCCGCATGCCACAATTAGGGAGAAGCCTGTGTGTCGCAGCGAAGACCCAATGCAGCCAAAAAGGTAAATTAAAATAAATAAATAAAATAAATAAATATTTTTTTAAAAATGAGGGCTTCCTTGGTGGGGCAGTGGTTAAGAATCTGCCTGCCAATGCAGGGGACACGGATTCGAGCCCTGGTCCGGGAAGATCCCACATGCCGCGGAGCAACTAAGCCCGTGCGCCACAACTACTGAGCCTGCGCTCTAGAGCTTGAGAGACACAACTACTGAGCCCACGTGCCACAACTACTGAAGCCCGCGTGCGCCTAGAGCCCGTGCTCCGCAACAAGAGAAGCCACCGCAATGAGAAGCCCACACACCGCAATGGAGAGTAGCCCGCACTCGCCGCAACTAGAGAAAGCCGGTGCCCAGCAACCAAGACCCAACACAGCCAGAAATAAATAAAATAAATTTATTAAAAAAATGAGAAGACCTGAATAAACATTTTTCCAAAGAAGACATACAAATGGCCAACAGGCACATTAAAAGATGCTCAACATCATTAATCATCAGAGAAATGCAAATTAAAACCACAATGAGATACCACCTCACACACGTCAGAATGGCTGTTATTAAAAAAAAAACAAGAGGGACTTCCCTGGTGGTGCAGTGCTTAAGAATCCACCTGCTAATGCAGGGGACACAGGTTTGAACACTTGTCCAGGAAGATCCCACATGCCGTGGAGCAACTAAGCCCGTGAGCCACAACTACTGAGCCCTCATGCTGCAACTACTGAAGCCCAAATGCCTAGAGCCCATGCTCTGCAACAGGAGAAGCCACCGCAAGGAGAAGCCCGTGCACTGCAATGAAGAGTAGCCCCTGCTCGCTGCAACTAGAGAAAGCCTGTGTGCAGCAACAAAGACCCAACGCAGACAAAAAAAAAAAATTTTTAATTTTCAAAAATTAAAAAAAAGATTTTAAGTTTAAAAATTTTTTTAAAACAAATTTTTTTAATTTAAAAAATTTTTAAAAATTGAAAAAAAATTTTAAATTTAAAAAATTATTTTTTTTCGTTTTTTTTTTTTACATCTTTATTAGAGTATAATTGCTTTACAATGGTGTTAGTTTCTGCTTTATAACAAAGTGAATCAATTACACATGTACATATGTTCCCACATCTCCTCCCTCTTGCGTCTCCCTCCCTCCCACACTGCCTATCCCACCCATCCAGGTGATCACAAAGCACTGAGCTGATCTCCCTGTGCTATGGCGGCTGCTTCCCACTAGCTATCGATTTTACGTTTGGTAGTGTACATATGTCCATGCCACCCTCTCACTTTATCACAGACTACCCCTCCCCCTCCCCATATCCTCAAATCCATTCTCTAGTAGGTCTGTGTCTTTATTCCCGTCTTGCCCCTAGGTTCTTCACGACATTTCATTTTTTCTTAGATTCCATATATATGTGTTAGCATATGGTATTTGTCTTTCTCTTTCTGACTTACTTCACTCTGTATGACAGACTCTAGGTCCATCCACCTCACTACAAATAACTCCATTTCGTTTCTTTTTATGG
>RJWK010024224.1:0-28519 GCA_004363435.1 Platanista minor
AGTCATGTAACATGTATTAACACAATGACACAGGTGACATGGGACCCATGAAGTCATGTTACATTATTAACACACATGACATACAGATGACATACGTTCCATGAAGTCATGTTACATATATTAACACACATGGCATATGGTCCATGAAGTCATGTTACATGTATTAACACACGACATACGGTCCATGAAGTCATGTTACATGTATTAACACACATGACATACAGTCCATGAAATCATGTTACATATATTAACACACATGACATACCGTCCATGAAGTCATGTTACATGCATTAACACACATGACGTATGGTCTATGAAGTCGTGTTACATGTATTAACACACGACATACAGTCCATTAAGTCATGTTGCATGTATTGACATACAGTCCATGAAGTCATGTTACAAGTGTTAACACACATGACATACCGTCCATGAAGTCATGTTACATGTATTAACATACAAGAATGTTGTTTCCAAGATGCTTCAAAGACTCTGGTTTTGTAGTTAGTATGACAGCACCCTCACTTCGTAGCTCTGTACTGTTCGAAACACATTGCCCCACCTGTCTGGGCCTGAACTTCCTCATTGTAAAAGAGATTAACTGTAACAACCTCATGAGGTTCTTGTAAGAAATAAGAGAGAAATAATGAGGACAAGTCAGCATTGACCAAGAAGCACCAGCTACTGTATGTGGGCTTGCGGTCTGTAGGGACTAGATGACTGTTTGACCTTCTACTGCGCCCTCCCCAGGAGTCTCTTTTTTTTTTTAACATCTTTATTGGAGTTTAATGGCTTTACAATGGTGTGTTAGTTTCTGCTTTAAAACAAACTGAATCGGCTAAATATATTCATATATCCCCATATCTCCTCCCTCTTGCATCTCCCTTCCATACCTCTAGGTGGTCACAAAGCTCGATCTGATCTCCCTGTGTGATGCAGCTGCTTCCCACTAGCTATTGATTTTACATTTGGTAGTGTATATATGTCCATGTCACTCTCTCACTTCATCCCAGCTTACCCTTCCCCCTCCCCGTGTCCTCAACTCCATTCTCTATGTCTGCATCTTTATTCCTTTGCTGTCCCTAGGTTCTTCAAAACCATATTTTTTTAAATTCTATATGTATGTGTTAGCATACGGTATTGTTTTTCTGTTTCTGACTTACTTTACTCTGTATGACAGACCCTAGGTCCATCCACCTCACTACAAATAACTCAGTTTCGCTTCTTTTTATGGCTGAGTAATATTCCATTGTATATATGTGCCACATCTTCTTTATCCATTCATCTGTTTGATGGACACTTAGGTTGCTTCCATGTCCTGGCTATTATAAATAGAGCTGCAATGAACATTGTGGTACATGACTCTTTTTGAATTATGGTTTTCTCAGAGTATATGCCCAGTAGTGGGATTGCTGGGTCATGTGGTAGCTCTATTTTTAGTTTTTTAAAGGAACCTCCATACTTTTTTCCATAGTGGCTGTATCAATTTACATTCCCACAAAAAAATGCAAGAGGGTTCCCTTTTCTCCACACCCTCTCCAGCATTTATTGGTGGTAGACTTTTTGATGATGGCCATTCTGACTGCTGTCAGGTGATACCTCATTGTAGTTTTGATTTGCATTTCTCTAATGATTAGTGATGTTGAGCATCCTTTCATGTGTATGTTGGCAATCTGTATATCTTCTCTGGAGAAATGTCTACTCAGGTCTTCTGCCCATTTTTTGATTGGGTTGTTTGTTTTTTTGATATTGAGCTGCATGAGCTGCCTCTATATTTTGTAGATTAATCCTTTGTCAGTTGCTTCATCTGCAAATATTTTCTCCCATTCTGAGGGCTGTCTTTTCGACTTGTGTATGGTTTCCTTTGCTGTGCAAAAGCTTTTAAGTTTCATTAAGTCCCATTTGCTTATTTTTGTTTTTATTTCCATTTCTCTAGGAGGTGGGTCAAAAAAGATCTTGCTGTGATTTATGTCATAGAGTGTTCTGCTTATGTTTTCTTCTAAGAGTTTTATAGTGTCTGGCCTTACATTTAGGTCTTTAATCCATTTGGAGTTTATTTAGCGGGATGGTGCTAGGGAGTGTTCAAATTTCGTTCTCTTACATGTAGCTGTCCAGTTTTCCTAGTACCACTTACTGAAGTGGCTTTCTTTTCTCCTTTGTATATGCTTGTCTCCTTTATCAGAAATAAGGTGACCATATGTGCATGAGTTTATCTCTGTGCTTTCTATCCTGTTCCATTGATCTATATTTCTGTTTTTGTGCCAGTACCATACTGTCTGGATTATTGTAGCTTTGTAGTATAGCCTGAAGTCAGGGAGCCTGATTCCTCCAGCTCCATTTTTCTTTCTCAAGACTGCTTTGGCTATTTGGGGTCTTTTGTGTTTCCATACAAATTGTGAAATTTTTTGTTCTACTTCTGTGAAAAATGTCATTGATAGCTTGATAGGGAATGCATTGGATCTGTACATTGCTTTGGGTAGTATAGTTATTTTCACAAGGTTGATTCTTCCAAACCAAGAACATGGTATATCTCTCCATCTGTTTGCATCATCTTTAATTTCTTTCATCAGTGTCTTATACTGTTCTTCATACAGGTCTTCATACCCATCCTTCGGTAGGTTTATTCCTAGGCATTTTATTCTTTTTGTTGCAGTGATAAATGGGAGTGTTTCCTTAATTTCTCTTTAGATTTTTCATCATTAGCGTACAGTAATGCAAGAGATTTATGTGCATTACTTTTATATCCTGCTACTTTACAAAATTAAATGATTAGCTCTAGTAGTCTTCTGGCAACATCTTTAGGATTTTTTCTTCTTCTTTTCCAATTTGGATTCCTTTTATTTCTTTTTCTTCTCTGATTGCTGTGGCTAAAACTTCCAAAACTATGTTGAATAATAGTGGTGAGAGTGGAAAGCCTTGTCTTGTTCCTGATCTTAGTGGAAATGGTTTCAGTTTTTCACCACTGAGAACGATGTTAGCTTTGGGTTTGTCATATATGGTTTTTATTATGTTGAGGTAAGTTCCCTCTATGCCTACTTTCGGGAGGGTTTTTATCATAAATGGGTGTTGAATTTTGTCGAAAGCTTTTTCTGCATCTATTGAGATGATCAAATGGTTTTTCTCTTTCAAATTTGTTAATATGGTGTATCACATTGATTGACTTGAGTATATTAAAGAATCCTTGCATTCCTGGGATAAACCCCACTTGATCGTGGTGTATGATCCTTTTACTGTGCTGTTGGATTCTGTTTGCTAGTATTGTGTTGAGGATCTTTGCATCTTTGTTCATCAGTGATATGGGCCTGTAGTTTTCTTTCTCTGTGACATTTCTGTCTGGTTTTGGTATCAGGGTGATGGTAGCCTTGCAGAATGAGTTTGGGAGTGTTTGGATGGAATATTTTTAATGATTCTATTTAACCTCCTTTGTCAATTTATTGGCCATAACTCTTTGTGACTGTGTGTGGTTGCTTTAGAGTTTACGGTATACTATCTACTCTTAAGTAATATTATTGCACTCTGCATATAGTATAAGGTCCTTAGAACGTTTTTCTATTTCTCCCCCTCCCATCTTTTTGCTCCTTTTGTCATATATTTCACTTCAGCGTGTGTTATAAAACCCACAGTACAGTGGTATCATTTTTTTACACTGAACTATCAATTTTCCCTTTAAAAGCTTTTTTTTTAATATTCTATAATTACCTACTTCTTTACAGTTTCTGATATTCTTCATTTCTTTTTGTGGATCCACATTTTCATCTGGAATCATTTTCCTTTTTCCTGGTGGGCTTCTTTAATATACCCTGTAGTGCAGGTCTTCTAGTGATAAATTCTTCCATCTTTTGACATTCCAAGAAAGTTTATTTCACCTTAACTGTGGAAGATATTTCCACCAATTCCACCCTAGAATTCTAGGTTGACAAGGGTGTTTTTTTCAGCACTCTAAAGGTGTCACTCCACTGTCTTCTCCACTGCACTGTTTCCAGTGATAAGTCTACTTTCATTCTCATATTTGTTCCTCTGTACATGACAGGTCTTTTGCTCCAACCACTTTATGATTTTCTTTTTATCACTGGTTTTAAGCAAAATGATTATGATACACCTTGGTGTAATTTTCTTATTTCTTTCGTTTGGGATTCATTGAGCTTCTTGTGGGTTTATAGCTTTCATCCAACTTGGAAATTTTTCAGCCATTATTCCTTCAAATATTTTTTCTGTCCTTCCTCCTCTCCTCTCTTTTGGGGACTCCAATTATGCTTAGTTCTCTTGAAGTTTTCCCACAGTTCATTGTTCATATTCTTTTCAGTCTGATTTTTTCCTTCTGTTTCATTTTGGATAGTTTCTACTGCTATTTCTTCAAATTCATCAGTCTTTTCAGCATTAATCTGTCATTAATCCCGTCCAGTGTATTTTTCATCTCAGATATATTCATTTTTACCTCTAGAATCTTGACCTGTGTTTTTTATACATTCTCTACCTCTGCTTAACATGCTCAATCTTTCCTCCACCTACCAAAGCATATGGAACAAAGTTATAACTCTTTTGATGCACTTGTCTAATAAGTGTATTATCTGTGTCATTTGCAGTTCTGTTTTTATAAGTTTTTCTCTTGTCATGCATCATTTTCATACTTTGATGAATAACTAGTAATTGTTGACTAGATAGACATTGTGAATTTTACTTTGTTGCTTATTGAATATTTTTATTTTTAAATATTGTTGAACTTTTGTCTAAGATACAGTTTAGTTACCTGGAAGCAGTTTGACCTTGTCAAGGCTTACCTTTAAGATTTCTTAGGCAGAACTAGAGCAGCCATTATTCTGGGGTTAATCTTGTTTAACTTCAGAGGATATACCCTCCTAGGTACTCTATCTAGTTCCCCATGAATTACAAGGTTTTCCACCAGCTGGTGGGAACACAAACTCTTCCCAGCCCTCTTTGTGAACTCTGAGGGTTGTTCCTTCTGTTGCTTTCAAGTGGCTCTTTCCCTGGACTTAGGTTGTTTCCTGACATACAGTATGCTGACCAGTACTCAGCTCAAGACCTAAGAGGAGCCTCTATAGATCTCTTCTCCAAAACCTGCCCTGAAAATTCCAGTTGCCTTAGCCTCTCACAGGCCCAGCTGTCTCTTCAATTCAGGAAGACCACAAGGCTCTGCTTGGATTCAACTTCCCTGCACAGTGGCTGAAACTCCCTACAGGCAGTAAGTGACGTGTCTTAGGGTTCACTTCATTTCTTTACTCTTCCCCATGGATCACACTCCAGTGCTGGAAAACCATTATTTCATATATTTTGTCCGGTTTTTAGTTTTCTTCACATGGGAAAGTGATGGGTAATAGGAATATTTAGACTACTCCTTCTGTTAAGTGGGCTCCTAAATCTAGGGGAAATTTTAGGAAAAACGCAAGATGCTGAGCTCAAGGGATTCTCATCTCTTGTTGCATTCCAAGGAACCCATGAGAACATAATTAATAGATGAAAATATTCTTCTATGAGACTTTCCAAACTAAGTTGTACGGTTGGAGAAAAATTAATCTAGGGAATGGATTGGCTATGAGATGAAGTCCTTCGGGAGGGTCATCCAGTGATACCTCAGAGGGTCCAGATGGCTTAGCATGGCTGGGTAGGAATGGGAGGGCAGACACTTTCTGCAAAAACTTCCCCACACAGGAACACAGCCACCCCAGCCAAACAGGGCCCCACAGTGTTCCTTGCCTGATGATGAGAGGCATCTGCTTAAAGAACAAATCCAATCATGCCCTCTCTGCTGTGGACTCTTCCATGAATCCCTAGAGCCCTTGAGTTAAACCCCCAGGTCCTCTGCTTTATGCCAACTTCTACCATGACCAGGCACTGCAAGACACCAGCCATTAAAAAAAAAAGAAAAAAAAAAAAAAGTCTTTATTTTTTAGAGCAGTCTTTGGTCCATAGCAATTTTGTGCACAGAGTATAGAGATTTCCCATAAACCTCCTGCTCCTCCACATGTACGGCCTCCTCCATTATCAACAACCCCTCCCCCCCCATTATCAGTCAGTCTGGTCTTGGGGCCTCACATGAGTTACTTACTCTCCCTATGCTCAACTTCCATGCCTGTAAAATGGGGGAAAGACTACTGGGAAGGTTAAATGAAGTAATTCACATAGCTACTGAGAGCATTGCCTGGCAGCTAGGAGTCACTCCTATAGGTGGGTTACTGTCAGCAACACCCTGCACTCGTCCTCATGCAGGAAGGGGCCAGGGAAGGAATCCAAGTCCCCAGAGGACAGGGGCCAGGCTTGCAGAGGGATATGCACACAATAGGTGCTCAATAAAAACTGCTATCAGGCAGTTTGACAAGAGGCAGAGGGAACTATGACATCCTGTGTCCAACCTGTGTCAACATGGAGCTTGGAGCTGTAGCTTGTGATTTCCCGAGTCCATATGACAACCCAAGGTGGACACACATCCCATCCAACAGAAAAGGGGACTGGCCCAGAGAAACCAAAAGGTGTCAAGTCACACTGCAGTGAGAGCAGGCAGGGCGCGAGCCCAAATCCACCTACCTCCCACCTTGGGCTGATCTTCTGTCATGCACTGACCTGCAGAGCAGGCTGGGGCACATGGAGTCCTCAGAACGTGGGGACAGCCCCTGTGATGGGAGGGCCCTTGGCTGCAAGGGGAACCCGAGTCCTTCTCACATCAGTGCAGGGGTCCCAGGAGAGTTTGCCTCTCTGTCCAGAATGGCCTCATCTTAAAATGCTGTCACTCCATCTGATAAAAAAAAAAAAAAAAAAGTGTCCTACTAATTCTAATGCCTAACTTTTGATAATTATCCTCAGTAAAAGTTCAAAAGTTCAAATTAACCAAACATTGCATAACATCTCACCAAGAAATAGAAGAACAAAAGGGAACCAGCCATGGGGAATTGGATGAAAATGCTTTCTAAAAATATAATACTATTTTCTGCAAATGTGCAGTACAGAAATCCAGCCTAACCCCCATCCTCCACACCCCTTCCCAGCATTTACCTGCAGCAGCAATCAGCCCACGGCACCACCATCCATCTGTAGCTGCGACAGCTCCATGACTGAGGTGACGTCGTGCTTGAGCCCATTTCTCCTGGGAGGAGCTGCATGAGGAATGGATGTGGAGGGACAGACACGACCTTCAGGGCCCGGGACAGCCCTGGCCCCCGGAGCACGCTGGACGTGGCAGCCTCATGGTGCTCCTCAGGCTGCCTGCCAGTGGAGGGCCCACCTGCGTCCCTCAGGTCGCCTCACTCACCGCCACCCCCGCCCTCCGGCCAGCTGCTGGCTTGTTTCTTGCTCCCTCTGCAGATGAGGAGCCCAGTTCATGGTGGGACACTGTGACTGCCTCTACCTGGCACACTCATCACCATTCTCCACATTATCATTCTCTGAGGACCTACTGTGTGCTGGGCACTAAGGGAATGTCTGCAGGAGGTTCTCTAGGTCAGAATCACCATCACTACCTTACAGAGATGGAAAGGCTGCTCATGTAAAAGTGACATCCTGGCTCACCCTAGAAAGGCACAGTGAGAATTCTGAACCCTGCCTGCCTCACCCCCTGAGCCCCTGTTCTTCCCCTTCTGTCCTGCCGTGACCCTGGGCTGCAGGACTGCCCAGTACCTCCCTGCAAAGGGGCTGTATCCAGGCACAGACACGTGACAGCAATGCACTCTTGGGTGTGAGCCCCAACTCCACATTGCTGAGATGGTAATTGAAGATGACCCCTGACCCTGGGACTTCTGAAGCTGGATCGGCTGCTACCCAGCTTGGGGCCCTGGGGAGTCATCTCTCCTCTCTGGGCCTCCGTTTCCTCATCTTAAAAATGGACAACATCCACGGTCCCTTCTGGAGCTAACTCTGGCTGTTTAGATTGAGTTCCCCAGAAGCAGGCCCTGAGACAGGATTCAAGTGGAAATCATTTGTTTGGGAGGAGCAGGGATCCCAGCAGGAGGGGAGGGAGACAGGAAAGGGAAGGCAGGAAGATGTGCTGACGAGACCTCGGTCCCAGGCTAGCTGGAGCTGGCTCACTTCTGCCCTCAGGCTCACACCTGCCCTCTGCTCACGTCTTCCCTGGGTTCACACCTGCTCTTTTGTTCACATTGGTTCACGAGGTGCATCTCCTCCCAGCTTCACCTTCAGTGATGTCACGTGCTGGCTGATATTAGTCCTGGTGGGAGTTTTCACGCCATGGAAATCTGCAAACACTACTAATCCGGTTCGTCCCACCCCACCCCCCCCCACCCCCACCTCCGAGAACTGGTTGATAAACACTTAACGGCACACCACCAGCTTCATCCTGTTGGGAAGCAGTGTAAAACACATGCCTCAGATTCATCCCACCCCAGGGGGAGGGAGCTGGAGAAGTTATACAAAAGTCCTGAGACTCCCTTGTTGAGGGCCACTTAGGGGAGTTTAATTCCCTGTATTCCCATTGGATCCCACACGTGGGACAGGGCAGCCTGTGTGACTGCAGATGAAGTCCTCAAAAAAACTAGAAGAGTATGAAGGCACCGGTAAGGCCAGGCTGGGCGGGGCCGGGAGAAGGGGACTCAGGGGCCTGGGCACGGGCACGGGATAGAGGGTGCCTGGCCCTTCACTAATTCCCCTCTCTCCACGGCGGAACACCAGGGGAGCAGGTTAGCAGACAGGCAGAGTCTGGCTGGGGATGGGAGGGGATGGAACCAGGGACCCCTCCTGTTTCAGAGGTTTGGAGGAAGCAGGGTGACACTGAGAGGTCTAATTAGTACACACTGAATTTAGGCTGCTCTGGTAAAGGAATGTTGCTTCTCTGGCCAGTGTGTGTTTCCCCGGCTCAGCACACAGCCTGGAGGGCTCGGTGTGGGCCCCACTCACAGCAAAGGGTTTCCATGGCAGAATGGAGAAGACGGCAGCGTGAGTCAGTGCTCAGCTCCGGGTTCACATTCATGCAAACAACTTACCAAGGGCCTGCCCCACGTCAGCTCAGTCAGGACTGGAGATGACAAGACCAGTCACGGGAGTCTCTGCCTTGGAGCCCACGTGCAGCCAGGGTGAAACCCTCTTGAAATGACACACGATCCCACACTCCCCGTATCATGGGCTCCCTTCCACTGTCCTCTGGAAGGGGAAGAGAAACTCTGGGAGCGTCGAGAAGGGTGCACTCTGGTGACAACTCGCAGGGACACGAATGAGCGGGGAGGAAGAGCTGGGAGAACGTCCCCGCAGGGAAAGCAACACCAAGGCCCCGAGGCCAGACCCGCAGCTTTAACGGGCAGCCAAGGAGCCAGTGCACTGGAGGAAGGAGACAAGGAGAAGGGGCAGGGGAGGTGACAGAAGCCAAGTAGACATTGAACGTGAACATTGGAGGAAAGTCATCGGAAGACAGGGAGAGGGGAAGGGACCAACCTGGGCTACAAGTTAAACAAACAAACACAAAAAGCCCCTTGGGGCTGCTCCAAGCAGGGATAGGAGCAGAGAGACCACGTGGCAGCCTCCAGCAGTGTCGCAAAGGGATGCCCGAGCCCAGGACAGAGACAGCACTCCAGGAGCAACGGGGTCTGACCAATAAGAGATGGAGTCCCTGGGGCTTCCCTGGTG
This sequence comes from Platanista minor, assembly GCA_004363435.1. Lineage (NCBI taxonomy): Eukaryota > Metazoa > Chordata > Mammalia > Artiodactyla > Platanistidae > Platanista > Platanista minor. The sequence continues at coordinate 9,583 of RJWK010024224.1, forward strand.
GCACAGCGGTTAAGAATCCCCTTGCCAATGCAGCAGACACGGGTTCGAGCCCTGGTCTGGGAAGATCCCACATGCCGCAGAGCAACGAAGTCCATGCGCCACAACTACGGAGCCTGCGCTCTAGAGCCCACAAGGCACAGCTACCGAAGCCCGCACGACTAGAGCCCAAGCTCTGCAACAAGAGAAGCCACCGCACTGAGAAGCCCGCGCGCTTCAATGAAGAGTAGCCCCGCTCACCACAACTAGGGAAAGGCCGCGTGCAGCAACGAAGACCCAATGCAGCCAAAAATTAATTAATTAATTCGTTAATTACTTTTTTTAAAAAAGAGATGGAGTCCCTGTGTGAGTGATAGGATGGGCAGGTACCACCTCACCAGGTACCCCCCCCCCCCCCCACACACACACACATACAGAGCCATGGGGACTCCTGGGCTGGGGGAGGAGAGGGCAGGGAAGCAGGCAACAGGGCTGGGTGTTGCTAAAGACCTCCTGCCCTGCAGCCCCCCACCCCAGGTCACTTCCCAAAGCAGGGATGATAGAACCCCCAGAAAATGGAGGCTACCCCCAAAGCTGTGGGAATGTGCATCCCATTTCCTGTGGGAACCCCAGGAGGTGGCAGAGAGGCCTAAAGCAGCCCCCCACCCAGTGTCCTGTGTCTGTTACAGGATCAACAGCCCGGTGGCCTCAGAGTTCACAGAAGGAGACACAGAGTTAAGTGTTGGGTATCAGTGACCACAGACCAAGGGGGACATGGAAGTAACATCAGATGCCGGCAGGGACAGATGGCAATCACCAGGACCAAGCCTGGGCCAGACACACTCAGCAGAGGGGCCTGCTGCAATGCTCCCTCCCCACTGGCTCTAAAGCTCCACCCCAGCACCTCAGAGTCCGGGTCAGGGGGTTGGGGGGTGGGAGGAAAAAGAGAAGTTGGTGAATGAGCTTGAACTTGCAACAGGACAACCTGAAGGAATGGGATAAATGAGCTTGTCATCATTATGTTTCAAATACTGAGGACTAAATGAGATCCTACAAGCTCTCAGAGAGGATATAAAAATAAGTGAATATGAGTTAGATACAGTGGTTTGAGGGTCAGAATGCAACAGGTGTCTTATTAGTAATTCTGAAAACCAGAAAAAAATAGAGCAGTACCTTCAAACTTTTACAGGAAAATAATCTGGATCAGAGAATTCTACACCAGTAATTTAGTTTTGTCGGGAGTTAGAGTATAAGACTTTTTCAGACATGCAAGCACTCAGGTTGTCCTCCCCTGCACCCTTCCTCAGCAAGCCCTCAGGGGATGGGCTTCTCCAAAGTGAGGCATCACCCTTCCAGGGCTGCAGGAAAAAGGGGCCCAATGGGCCAGACAACAGAAAGGGGTTCCCAGGTGGGTCATGAAGGAGACCCTAAGATGATCGAGCAGCAGGGCCAGGATAGCCAGAGCAGCTGGGAGGTCAGGAGCTCTAAGGGACACTTTGCAGGGAAACAAAATTGATAGAACAGCTAACGTACTGGAACACAATGAGAGGAAATTTACGCCAACAGGGAAGAAGCATGGACAACAGAGAAGAGTTTGGGGATAAATTAGAGACAAGTACAGAAAAAAAATCAAACAAATGTAAAATATAGAACAATTGTTAACTCCAGGTATAGCAAAAAAGTTATGCAAGAAAAGAAAAGAAAACTAAGCAAGTGAAAAATATAGAGCAATCATTAACTCCAGGTAAAACTAAACAAGACAAAAGTTATGTGGGAAAGTAAAAGAAAACTAAGCAAATGAAAAACATAAAGCAATCATTAACTCCAGGTAAAACAAAATGTTATGCAAGGAAGGGCTTGCCTGTGAAAAGCCTTAACATAGTCACACTGTAAATAATGAATGTTCATCTTGTCAAGGCTGATGAGGCTATCCTCCAACTCTAAAATAAAATGCAAAGCTGGACTTACTGCTCACTTGAGAGAAGGAGGGCTTTGCTGTTCAGGCAGTCTCCCAGAGCACGGAGCCAGGAGTGCAAGGACCGGCCATCCATCCAGACTGTGGATGATGTCATTCGCCATCACTTGAAGGTGACTGGATGCGACACAATATGGTTGATTGGCTGGCACACAGAGGCCACTTAAATGACTGTGTCCATCTCTGATTGGCTGAGTTTCAGCTAGGAGCTGACACTGATTGGTTGGCTGCAAAGCACGTTCCTTGAAGTCAGCTGTTGTCTCTCCATTGAAAAAGTTTAAAACCATTCTGCTGTTATTTGTTACCAGGGCTACAGAACAATGGGTCTTTTCCTAGGAGTGTGGGAACTTCTGTGTTCTCAATCCATGCAGAATCCATGCAGAATTAGGATGTAACTATGTTGTTGATAATGGGGGATGGAAAGTGTTAGAATATGTGTGTGGTGCTGCCTGGAATGAGTGTGAATGAAAAATAATTCCCCACTTTCCATGGTAAGAAGTAAAAGAATAATGCCCAGAACTGGAAAATTAAAAGTTAGCAGTGTAAGCATTTTATTTAGAATTGTGAACATAACATCAAAAGAACTGTTGAAAATTGGTTTTCTCTGGGGAGCAGGAAACAATGGGGTGAGGCAGGGAGACCGCTGTTTTGCATAACAAAACTTGTTGGGCTGTGAGACTCTGTAAACCCCATGTATTCATAACTTTGATAAAAGTTGTGTGGGTTTTTGAATAAGATTTTTTTTTTTAATTTTCACCTAGAAGTTTTCAAAATATACACTGAAATGTTTTCGTACAAAAAGAGAGTTCTGTTTCTAGTACATCAATGCAGTTAGCAAGATTTTGGTACCCAGTTTCTTCACTGTTAATAAATGAAGGATGCACCATCGCTTTCCAGGCACAAAATTTCCCCTTTCTTAACATGTCTCGTCTCACTGTGACATCTGAGGATGTGGAAAACCTTTGGGTGCCTGCCTCACAGTGAGAGAGAGAGAGAGAGAGAGAGAGAGAGAGAGAGAGAGTGTGTGTGTGTGGGTGCGAGTGAGAGAGAAAATTAGAGAAAGAAAGAGAGAATGAAGGTATAAGAGTGAGTGAGAGGCAGCCCCAAGTCCTAGTCTACAATGGACTCTAAGTTTCTTGGGTTTTATGTGGCTCCTTGATGCTACTCAGGACCCTCCCAGGATGGCTGAGCTCGGTCAGGGCCATCCCTGTGTCTCCCTGCCTCTGAGTTTTGCCCTCTCCCTGGAGCCCTCCTCTGTCTCCCTCCCCACCCCCTAGACTGGGCTGGGGGCCTCATAGGAGTGTGCACTCACACACATGCACGTGTGCACACATACGCACGCACACACGGCACCTCCTTTCTCCCTCAGGGGCTTTAGCCCTCACAGTGTCCTTTCTGCTAAGTGCCCGTCCCTCCCACAGACCTGAACCCCAGACCCCAGGATAAGAACAGCATTCTATGCGTCAGCGTTCCCCAGACCCCAGCACAGAGCCGGGCCAGTAAAGGAAGAAATAGACTAAATAATTCCTTAACCCAGAAGGTAATTACACAAGTTTTCTCCCAAGACTTTGGAAGAGCTTCCTGTGCCCCACGCCCCAGGAGGAGTGGCTTCGCTCCCTAGAAGCTGCACCCCCTGCCTTCTGGTCAATGCGGACACCATTTAACCCCTGGCTGCCAGCTCCCCAACCCCAGGCAGCACTCCAGGGCCAGGGGGCACAAATGGGTTCACCACTGGCCTACTTGACACTGTCCCCTGGAAACCTGGCCCCTGACCTCCCACCTGGTCAGGAAGGGCAAAGGTGTGACAGGGTCAGAGGGCATGTATGTGGCAGCAGAGAGGATGACGGATCAGCGTGCAGAGGTGCAGAGGCCACACTGTTCTAAAGTGAGCAGAACTTCCAGCTAAACCTTGGGCAGGCAAACTGAAACACTTGTCACCCTAGTGGCTCTCTGAGGTCCCGGCCCCAGAGGCCTCCACCACATCACTGTGGCCTTGATTGGACATCACCAGGGTTCCTCAGGGTTGGACAGGCCATTCTGATGGTCAAGTGCAGCCAAAAGTGATGCAGAACCATTTGGGGTCCCCTTTGGGATTCCCCATCCCTGTGAGTGTCCCATCACCAACAAGAGAGAATCTCATTTCTAGTACATTTTGCTCCCAGTAAAGGAAGGTTGCCCTATTCCCTTCCCTTAGTAATCGCTCTGCAATTAACAAAAGGAGACCCTGAAACTATTTTAAAGAAAGCAGATCCTGGATAAATCCCACACACTCAGCAGTTTGCATGAAATGCTCTTTGATGATGGGCCCTTGGAGTGGAATAGATGAACTGCCTGGTGAAACAGAGGCTCCTGGTGAGGAGTGTGACCCCGGCCTCAGGAGGGGACTGGCAGACACAAAGGTCCCCCCCCCCCACGTCCCTGCCGTCAGCTGCCTCAGGATGGCTGCTCTCAAGCCCTTGGGTCTAACGGCCCATGTGCTTGCCTTGTGGGCCTCAGGCACAGCTGCTGGGCAGAAAGGCAGAGGCAGCAAGGCCGGTGGCCAGTGCCTCTGCCTCTCTGTTCAGTGTCCTGCCTGGAACTCCAGGACTGGAGCCTCTGGGGTTGTGTCCCCTCAGTGCTGTCCTAGGTCGCGCTGCTTCCGCACATTAACTGACTCCAGGACAGCTGCTTCTCAACACTGCTCTGGACCTCCACATGCACCTGCCAGGTGGGCATGGTCCTCCTCAGCTTATAGGTGAGCAAAGTGAGGCACGAGAGGAAAGAACGTGCCAGTCCTTAGCCAAGGGAGGAGCCGGTGCGTCAGACTTTAAAGCCCTTTCTGGGAAGCCTGGACTGACAGCTTTGAAAGCTGTACCTTTTCCAACGAGCCTTTCCAGGCCACTGGCAGCTTAGCCTGGCCAAAGCTTGAAGGTCCAGGGAGCGGTGAGGGTCCCCATGGAGGGGGCGAGTTTCAGGGTTACTCACCGATAAAGGCCCTGGACTGGGGGGAGACAACTGGCTCTTGATAGAATCCTGTCTCCCATCCAGGCCCCAGGCTGAGGAGGGGTGTCCAAATGTGGCTGGTGACTCAATGAGCTGTGTGGGCTTCTCCCCAGGCTGCATGTCCCAAAGGAAATGCACAGCGGCTTAGGCAGCCTCACCCCCAAACCACTGTGTCTGGATTTTAGGCATAATAGATAGCTTTATGGGTGAGTTAACTTCCAGAAACTTCCTCAAGTTTCTGCATCCCTGCCAAAGCCCCTCAAGCCTCTTACTTCTACCCCTGCTCTGAAATCCCATTTCACTTCCCAGTTGAAAGAGCCGAGTCCTGGGGGACTAATTCTGCAATCTTAGCTATATTTGTAAGTCTGCTCAGAGAGTGTGGTGAAATACAAGGGAATCAGCACATTTGAATTCAAAATTTAGATGGGCCAGCTGTTAGCCCAGGCCCCAGGGATGGAGCTATTTAATAAGAAGTCAGGGCTGTTCCCTGCTCTGGCAGAGGGGCTTGCAAGGGGCTGGACATTCATTCATGTGTTCATCTTTCCCACTGATGAATGGTTACCGGTCACCTGCTCTGTGCCAAGCCCTGTCCTAGGCTCTGAAATTCAGGACAGGTGACCTCATTCCACTGCCAGGTGAGATACAGCAGGCAGGAATGTGAGATTGTGTGCTAATAGGAGGGGCAAAGCAGGCAGGAGAGAGAGGAAGTGTGGGATGGGGAGCGTGAATTTTGCAATGCCCCGTGAGAAGTTGGCTTTTTAAGAGGGAAGGTTGTGGTGGAGCTGCAGCGTGGACACCTGAGTGGGAGGTATCCTGCAGAGTAACCAGCAAAGGGCAGAGGGCCCTGGGGCCTGCAGGGAGCGGGGAAGGGGAAGCCGGGGTTGGGGAGGAAGTCAGAAGCCTGCTAGAGAGCCTGGGGCAAGACGGACCTGGAGGGGCGGAGCAGAGGTAGGACACAGTCCGACCTGGAGGATCACTGTGCTGCTGTGATGCGGAAGGACCGCAGAGCGGTGAGGACAGAAGCGTGCGACCCTCTTAGGTGACCATAGAGGTCACCTCGGCCGCCATAGCAAACCCCACAGACGGCTGTCTTCTGTGTCTCCACGTGGCCATCCCTCTGCATGTGTTTGCGTCCTAATCTCTTCTTATAAGGACTCCAGTCATATTGGGCTAGGGCCCACCCCCAGTGACTTCATTTTACCTTAATTACCTCTTTGAAGTCTCCATCTCCAAATATGGTCACATTCTGAGGTGCTGGGGTGGGGACTGCCACGTGTGAATTTTGTAGGAGGGAACTGGGAGGGTGACATGGTTCAGCCCACACAGTGACAATGACAGGAATCAGGTGAAAGATCACGGCTGGGACCACCACAGTGGCAGGGAGCATTGTGAGAGGGAGTCTGATCCTGCAGGCAGGTGCCAAGGTACGGTGTGGGAGCAGTCTGCCCTCAGTGAAGGCAAAAGGGTTGCATCGCCCTGAGAGAACTCAAGACCCAAGAATGGGCAATTCTAAATATTATCACTGAGAAAATAGTTCTCCTTCAGTAATATTTTATTTGTCTAATTTTTAAAGAATGCTGCATTTACTACTGAGTTTTATTGATACAGCTGTAAACTTCAAATTTGCACATTTTATGATGTATTCTTTAGCCAGCAATGTGTTCCCCGTGGAGGTTAATTCAGAGAACTGTCAGTTGCAGGGTTGACCGCCCCCAACTTCTGGGACCAGGTCACGCATAAGTTTCCATGGTTCCCAACCACACAAGCTCACTTAGGGCCCAGATGAGGGCTCCAGACCCTGCGTTTAAACTGCACAGTTGAAACAAATATTGACAGCACAGCAATTACAAAGGCAAGGCCACAGAATGCGAGTTCCTTCAACTCTGTCATTCCCTGTGACCACTTGGGATAATTTTTTGTGTTTAAAATATGATTTTTGTGTTTAAAATGTATTTAAAACAGGGCAGACTGTGAGGTGTGACATTTTTGTTTTACAAGAACATATTTTAATTTATACACGAACTATTACCAATTGTAAATAATATATTTTTAATTGAAATTTAGCCTTTTATAATTGTTAAGTGATTGTTTTAAAACCAAAGAATTAATAAAGGCAATAAAACATTGCATCATTGATATCTTGTGGCAGTTGTCTGAACTGTACCTCTTTTGGCTGATTCTGCTTTATTGAAATTCACTCATTTTTTATTGGCATGGTTATATACACAAAGTTCAGTTTAAGAAAATTTTCACTCTGCACTTCTTTTCTTGGACCTTATTATTTGCTTTATTTCAGGATTATTACTGAAAATAATTTTGTCACGTAGAAGAGGGATGTCTGTTAGTTCGGGCTGCCATAACAGTGTCAATGAAAACATGTTGCCTGCCATATCAGTAAACAAAGGATGTTGCAGCCGTCAAGCCATCACATTACAGCCTCCCCCAAGGCAAGCCCTGAGGGAACTCAGCATGGAACAGGATGCCCACCATCTAGCAGCCAGCCACTGCAGCCACCCCTTGACAACGGTGCACCCTGAGGCGACTCAGGATGAGAAAGCACAGGATGCTGGCCCCAGATAGCTGAAGTGCATATCAAAGGAATTATTTCAATAAGCCCAGACTCTTGCATCTTCCCATTCATAAAAAAGTGCTAAATTCATTAACTTGAGATGTCTGGTTTTCTTTAACGGTAGTCATTCGATGTTCCGACTACCTGGTCTTTGTTGCAAAAACTCCTATATATCCTGGCTCCCCCCTTTCCTTTTGGGAGTGACTGCTCAGACTCCCAGAGCATCTGACAGTCTGCATCCTGTGCTTAAGTCCTCAGTTTTGTCCGCCAAATAAAGCTTAATTCTCAACTTTTAGGTTGTGCATTTTTTTCAGTCGACAACAGAATACCACAGACCTGGATGATTTAAACAACAGAAGTTTATTCCTCATGGTTCTGGAGACTGGAAGTCCAAGATCAGGCTGCCAGCATGGTCTGGATCTCCATCAGGGCTCTCTTCCTGGTCATTTTGGTGAATGCATGCAGAGAGAGACATTTCATGTCTCTTCCTCTTTTAAAATGGCACAAATCCTATCCTGGGGGCTCCACCCTTGTGACCTAATTACCTCCCAAAGACCACTCCCTGCAAACATCATCACACTGGGAATAAGGGCTTCAACATGTGACTCTGGAGAAGACACAAACATTTAGTTCACACAAGGGCAATACTAAACAACGGAGTATCTGTCAATGTCAAATGTCCTGGAATTTGGATGTAGAGCCAACAGGTGAGAACTGAATCCAAGCGTGAAAGCAGGAGAGTAGCCTTCAGGGGTAGCCTGAGCATGGAGGGCTGCACTGGGACACTGCAGGAGGGGCAGGTCTGGCCCAGGTGGAATCAGGAATTTGCTTTTAAGACATGTTCCCTGTTGAGGTACCTGCTGGACAACCTAGTGGATGTTTCAGGTGGGTGGACAGATACCCAGGCTGAGAGCCCAGAGGAGAGGGCTCTCCTCTGATGTGGGAAACACCAGTATTTCCCTGGGATTTAAAACCAAGAGACTGGAGGGTGTGGCCTCAGGCAAATAACAAAATCACAGGTACAGCTCTTTAAGGCATCATGGACATGCTTCAGAGAACAGAATCCCTGACCTAGTCTGAGGGCACAGCACGTGCGTGACCTTGGGAAGCACAGCAAGGTGGGACTGGGCTAGCCAGCCAGACAAAGGCCTAGAGGAGGGAGCAGCACGGGACTTTCAAGGAGCAGGAAAAGGCTGGTGGTGAGTGGACTTAGGGAGCCAGGACATCGTCGTGAGAAAACACACCACAGACCTGGGATTTTATCAGCAGAGCTACCAGCAAGGATTGAAGAGTTCTAAGTAGCAAAGTGACACGATCCGAGGAGAGTTTTTAAAGGCTTGAATAAGCTGCTTTGTGGAGAATGGATTCGAATGGCAAAGTAATCCATCCAGGTGAGAAATTACATGTTTGGACTAGAGGGAGGTCTGGAGAGATGGGGAAAGTGGATAGTCTGGGAACCATGAAGCAGGCAAAACGGCACAGGAGGTGATGGAGTATAGAAGGAGAGGGGATGGGTTAAGAAGGATTCCTGGGTTTGGGGGGGAGGACAGTGCCCTGTCCCTGGGGAAAGATAAAGGTGTCAGATTCAGGGGAAAGTCCAGCTCAGTTGAAACATATTCAGTGCTGGCACTGATGACCCCACAAGGAGGTCTGGATTGGAGCTTAGAGGAGCAGGCTGGGCAGGAGGGGGGAGAGCTGGCTGCAGACAGGGTGGTGAATGGCTGGCGGGTGATGCTATGTGGGTGGATGAGGTCTCCCAGAAGAACAGACCCTGAGCCAGGAAGGGGGACAGAGGCCAGTCCTTAAGGTCCAGTGGAGGTGGAGAAGCCAGCAAAAGAGAGAGAGAGACAGAGAGCAGGAGGGAGGGAAGGAGAGAGGGACGGAGAAGGAGAGGTGGGGAAAAGCTGGGAGTATCCCGGCCACAGAGGGGAGGGGCTGCCTCAGGAGGGATGGAGCTGAGTGCTCTGTGAGACAGGGTAAGATGCAAGGACCAGTGTACAGGACTAATGGCCACTGCCATTCCTGATGACCCAGGAGCAACTCCTAGCAGAGAGCTGGGAGAACCATACATGAGTGGGCTGAGGAGTGAAAGGGAAGTGAAGCAAGCCAACAAGGGTAGACATCTCTACAGAGAAGTCTAGTGCCGGACTCCACAGTGGACAGCAACCGTGGTGATAAACACCCGACCCCGGGGCAGTAAGTGTGCTGACAGAACTGAGGGCATTCTGCATATTCGCTCCCATAATTCCTACAACGGCCCTATAAAACAAACAAACCAATCCAAAAATGGGCAGAAGACCTAAATAGACATTTCTCCAAAGAAGATATACAGATTGCCAACAAACACATGAAAGAATGCTCAACATCATTAATCATTAGAGAAATGTGAATCGAAACTACAATGAGATATCATCTCACACTGGTCAGAATGAACATCATCAAAAAAGCTAGAAACAATAAATGCTGGAGAGGGTGTGGAGAAAAGGGAACCCTCTTGCACTGTTGGTAGGAATGTAATTTGATACAGCCACTATGGAGAACAGTATGGAGGTTCCTTAAAAAACTAAAAATAGGGGCTTCCCTGGTGGCGCGGTGGTTGAGAGTCCGCCTGCCGATGCAAGGGACACGGATTCATGCCCCGCTCCGGGAGGATCCCGCATGCCGCGGAGCGGCTGGGCCTGTGAGCCATGGCCGCTGAGCCTGCGCGTGCAGATCCTGTGCTCCTCAATGGGAGAGGCCACAACAGTGAGAGGCCCACGTACCGCAAAAAAGAAAAAAAAAGAAACTAAAAATAGAATTACTCTACGAACCAGCAATCCCACTACTGGGCATATACCCTGAGAAAACCATAATTCAAAAAGAGTCATGTACCAAATTGTTCATTGCAGCTCTATTTACAATAGCCAGGACACGGAATCTACCTAAGTATCCATCAACAGATGAATGGATAAAGAAGATGTGGCACATATATACAATGGAATATTACTCAGCCATAAAAAGAAACGAAATGGAGTTATTTGTAGTGAGGTGGATGGACGTAGAGTCTGTCCTACAGAGTGAAGTAAGTCAGAAAGAGAAAGACAAATACCACATGCTAATACATATATATGGAATCTAAGAAACAAAGAAATGTCGTGAAGAACCTAGGGGCAAGTTGGGAATAAAGACACAGACCTACTAGAGAATGGACTTGAGGATATGGGGAGGGGGAGGGGTAAGCTGTGATAAAGTGAGAGAGTGACATGGACATAGGTACACTACCAAACGTAAAATAGATAGCTAGTGGGAAGCAGCCGCATAGCACAGGGAGATCAGCTCGGTGCTTTGTGACCACCTGGATGGGTGGGATAGGGAGGGAGGGAGGGAGGGAGACGCAAGAGGGAGGAGATATGGGAACATGTGTATATGTATAATTGACTCACTTTGTTATAAAGCACAAACTAACACACGATTGTAAAGCAATTATACGCCAATAAAGACGTTAAAAAAAAAAAAAAGCGTGACAGACATTCCTGAACCACAGTCGAGGAGACCGCGGCACAAACAACAGTTAAAACCTCACAGCCTTTAAGAATGTAGGGAGGGTTGTGTCTGAATTTGAACCCTGCGGTGAGATTAAGCCTGTGTTCCTGTGCTGAACCCATTACCAGGAAGGTGGTGCAACCCGCAGGAAGAACAGTGGCTCTGGCCTGAGAGAGTATCCCGGTCCCAGGTCTCTCTGGGCCCTCGTTTCTAACCTCTACCCTTTCCTATTTCACAGAGCTCCTTGGTAGATGAAATGAGATTCAGGCATTTGCTTAACAAATGGAGCTTACACCTCGTGGGGGCACCCAGACAATGATGGGGAGACGTGGACAGATCTGAGGCCCAGGTGAAAGCAGAACCATTAGGACTTGCTGGTGGGTCAAATGTAAAGTGTGAGAGGGTCAGAGGAGTCAAGACCACTTCTAAGAGTCAGCATTGAGGAACTGGGTGCCATCTACAGAATTGAATAAAACCAGGAGAGGACAGATTTCAAGGGAAAAATTAGCAGTTGAGTTTGGGGCATGTCAAGGTTGAGAAGTCAGGGGTAGCCTCTGAGTTGTGACCCAGAGAAGGGCCAGCCCACAGGTACACGCCTGCCGTGGTGCTGGGACCAAGGTAATGGGTGAGCTCCAGGGGAACATGGGCACAGCTGCAAAGAGAGTCTGAGAAGGGACAGGGGAGATGCAGGCAGAGTGGGACCCCAGGAACCAAGAAGGGGGATGGCTCCCAGGAAGCCAGTCACTAAGAGGATGGGCAGCCTGGGTTTGATGACACGGGGCCTCAAGGCCAGGTTCAGTGAAGGCGGTTGGGTAGCAAGGCCAATGAGCAGGGTGCGGGATGAATGGGTGGTGAGGAATTAGAGTCAGTATCAGAAACAGCCCTGATGATGATAAGGAATAATAATGAACCCAACATGGAGCCCATGTTATTTTCAACATTGAACTTCCAGTCTGTGCAATATGTCACTACTTACAGAGACGAGACCCAAGACAGGAGAGAGCAGTGAGACCAAAGCAGGACAGGAGTTTGAGTGTGAGCCCAGAAACCTGCCTTCCACTCAGGTCCTGGGCGTCTTTCAGGGCTGCCCCGGGCTAAGCACGAGGGTAGCTGAACACTTGAAATCCCCAGGGCCTCTTCACACCGAGAGAGGCCCCACCAGCAGTAAGCGCACGGTTTCAGCTCCCCCTCCCTGAGCTGGCTGCCACTCACAGTTCGTCTTCTACGTCGTTTATCCATTCATGCATCTATTTGTTTAAGAAGCCATTACGGGCTCTGGGCAGACCTGTACTGTATCCAAAGCCTTGGGTCAGCATTGGACCCTGAGCTTGCTCAGGAGAGTAGACAACAAGGCACAGCACAGGGCGATGAGCTCTGGTGTGGAAGGTGGCATGGGGGCTGGGGAGGGGAGGGCCTCACCTAATCTTGTTGGGGGGAAAGGTGGGGAACTCTTAAGGGGAGGTGACACGTGGGCTGACTCTTAGGAGCCAAACACCGTCATCTGGTAAAGAGCACAGTGGATTCCAAGGGCTCTGAACGTGGAAGAGGAGAGATCCCACTCAGCCTGGCAGGTTTGGAGCTAAACTGGAGATGCTAGGCCTTGGTGGAACACAAGTCCACCCTTTTACTTGTTTCTCTCAGTAGTTCTGGGAGGTTAGGAGAATGTGGATTATTAACTCTGCTCAGCAAATGATCAGACAAAGGCCCTGACTCAGCTAAGATCACAAGCAAGAGTGGTGACAGGGAGGGAACAGGCCTTACACAGCGTTCAGCGTGCACCAAGCTCTCCCCTGACACTTGGCACACATGCTCTATTCACTGTCCTGGCTTCATAGAGGAGGCGTCCTCACGGGATGGGGGAGGAGGCGAGACTCATGGAGGCTGAATGCAGTTCACTGGGCACGCCTGTCGAGGGTGAGAGTTATCCAGTTGGCCCCTTGTGGGGGTGAGGCGGCCCCCTGGTGAGCTGTCCCTACTATGGGCACCCACTGCTTAGAAGGGAAGCCCCTGGCTTTTTGAGCCTGCTAAGCTGAGGGGAACCACAGTGAAGCCCTGGCACCCTGCAGACCCTGGAGACTTGGTGCCAGCAAGATAAGGCTTCACCTGAAGCAGTGACAGGTCAAAGGAACAAGAGCTGTCCACAGCCTGTTTCAGGACCCTTCTATCCCTGCCCTGGGGTTTGATGTCCCTCTGAGCCAGACCCTCTCCTCCTACTGCTCTGCCGGCCTTAGGCCACCGAGGTCTCGATGTCCTTCAATGCATCCTTGGGCTTCTCCCACAAAGGCTCTGTGCCTGGGAGGTGAGCCCACCTCCCTGCAGACCCCAGAGGTCTGGATGCAGCAGGAGAAAGTAGATCTTGATCCAGGTGAAGGTATGTCCCAAGCTCCCTTAATCGTTCAAGGATACGACAAATGGTCCAAGGAGCTTGAGCCTTTCCCCAGCCATGATCCTTCCTACTCAGGAACACAAGCTTCACACGGAGCAGCCTCAGATCCCTGCAGAGCAAAGAGAGAAAACCAAACACCCTGTGATGCAGCCAATCCACCCACAGCCCTGCCAACTCCGGCTGGAAGCGTGCCCCGTCTCTGGCACGATCTAGAGGAAGACGAGGCATCAGGGAGGGCTGCTTCCCAGATGGGAGAATACAGCACATTTGCATGCTCTCGGGAACCATCCAATAGCTAGGGGGATGATGGGAGAAAGAGAGAGAGAACAGGAAGCCCTGTCCCAGAGTCCCTGGCACCTGTGCTGAAGGTTCATCCTCCCGTGACAGACAGGCAAACCGGCACACTACAGCGGACTCTCTTCCCAGCCTGTAGGATCCTTGAAGGGCCCTGAACAGCAGGTGCTTTTTGAACTGAAAAAAACACAACTGGAAGACACAGTGACCTTGAGACCCGATGAAGGACTCATCAAAGCATAAGTCTTACCCTAGTTTGGGAGAGAATGCGTTTCTTCTCATTGACAAATTTCTTGCTGTGTCTTTAATGAAGAGAACAAACAGAAGTCACTCAATAAGGATATAAAACAATAATAACACTGATGAATAACATGGGAAATACAAAATAAATGGACTTAAAGGATGAGTAATAACATGTCCATTCAGCATTCTACTGAGCTCCTACTATGTGCCAGAACATGTTCTAGGCACTGTGAGTACAGCAGGAGCCAGGAAGGCTAGAGGGATGAAAAAGCTAACAGACAATAAGTAAATAAGTTAAGCAGAAGGGGGATGATTAGAGCTAAAGCACTCTTAAGGTCCTCATAGTATCCTGGAACAGGATGCAGGGCTGATTACTTTTTGACTTGTTGACATGTTAAAAGTATACGTGCTTGGGCTTCCCTGGTGGCGCAGTGGTTGAGAGTCCACCTGCCGACGCAGGGGACACGGGTTCGTGCCCCGGTCCGGGAAGATCTCACGTGCCCACGTGCCGCGGAGAGGCTGGGCCCGTGAACCATGGCCGCTGGGCCTGCGCGTCCGGAGCCTGTGCTCTGCAACGGGAGAGGTCACAACAGTGAGAGGCCCGCGTACAGCAAAAAAAAAAAAAAAAAAAAGTATATACGCTTAATCTATTTCAAGCCAGCACCATTAATTAAAGAGACTGTTTTCTCCATTGAGTATTCCCAAATGTAATATCAGACAACATAAAACTCCTAGAAAAAACATAGGAAAAAAGTTCCTTGACATGGATCTTGGTAATGATTTTTTGTATATGATACCTAAAGCAAAATTAACAATAAACAAGTGAGACCACATCAAACTAAAAAGCCTCTGTTAAGCCAAAGAAACAATTAACAAAATGAAAAGACAACCCACAGAATGGAAAAAAAAAAGTATTTGCAAATTATATATCAGATATGGAGTTAATATCCGAATTATATAAAGAACTCATACAATTCAATAGCAAAAAAAAAAAAAAAAAAATCCACCAAATAATCCAATTTAAAAATGGGCAAAGACCTACACAGATATTTTTCTAAAGAAGATATAATAAAGGTCAACAGGTACACGAAAAGTTGTTCAGGGAAATGCACATCAAAACCACAATGAGATGTCACCTCATACCTGTGAGAATGGTGATTATCAAAAAGACAAGAGGTAAATATTGGCCAGGATGCAGAGAAAAAGGAACCTTTGTGCGCTGTTGGCGGGATTGTAAATTAGTACAGCTACTATGGAAAACAATATGCAGGTTCCTCAAAAATATTAAAAATAGAATTACCATATGATCCAGCAGTTCCACTTCTGGGAATGAAAGAAATGAAGACACTATGTCAAAAATATATCTGCACACTCATGTTCATAGCAGCACTATTACAATAGCCAGTGCATGGAAACAACCTAAGTGTCCATCGACAGATGAATGGATAAAGAAGATATATATATATATATATATATATATATATATATATATATATATACACATAGATATAATAGAATATTATTCAGCATTAAAAAGAAGAAAATTCTGGGACTTCCCTGGCGGTCCAATGGTTAAGACTCCACACTTCCAATGCAGGGGACGCAGGTTTGATCCCTGCTCGGGGTACTGAGCTCCCACATGCCACACGGCATGGCCAAAAAAATAAAAGAAGAAGAAGAAGAAAATCCTGCCATTTGTGACAACATAGATGAACCTTGAGGACATTATGCTAAGTGAAATATGGCAGGCAGAGAATATAGATGGACCTTGAGGGCATTAGGCTAAGTCAGACAGAGAAAGACAAATACTGTATGATCTCACTTTTACATGGAATCTGGAAAAAAAAAGCTCATAGAAAGAGATTATACTTGTAGTCACTAGAGGCACGGAGTCTGGGGTGGGGGGTAGGAGAATTTGATGAAGGTGGTCAAAAGGTACACAGTTCCAGTCATAAGATAAATAAGTCCTGCGGATATAATGTACAACATGATGATTACAGTTAACACTGCTGATTACATATAAAAAGGTTGTAAAAAGAGTACATCCTAAGAGTTCTCATCACAAGGGAAAAAAATCACTTTTTTCTCTTTTTTTTTTATATCTATATGAGGTGATGCATGCTAACTAAACATGCATGATTATTATGGTAATCATTTCACAATATAGGTAAGTCAAACATTATGCTGTATACCTTAAACTTACACAGTGCTGTGCGTCGATCACATCTCAGTAAAACTGGGAAAAAAGTTTGTGTGAACAAGATGAAAAAGTTTCCATGTGATCGTGAGATGCTAGAAAGAGAATGCATAACTTTCAAGCAAGCAGAAGAAAAAGAGGCATAAGAAAACTCACTTGTGCCAGTAAAAGGCAAGAAAGAAAGGAGAAAGTGAAAGTGAAAGCAAGACAAACAGAACGCACCAAATGAGGTGCAAAAGGTGCTAGAGGGGAACCTAAATATATCAGTAATCACAGTAAATGCACATTGACTGAACTTTCCTGTTTAAAAATTAAAAAAACAGAGATTCGGGTTAAATTAAAAGAGTAATCCAGAAATAGGTGGTTTACAGGAATCACACATAAGGATACAGGAAAATGAGAAGTAAAGAATGTAAAAAAAAAAATACCAGTGAAATACTAATCAGAAAAGCATGATTAAGAAAAGCAGAGACTACGCTAACGGAGAAAAAGAAAGAATTCATCAAAATGATGTAAACATTCTAAACTATAGACAACTACAAACATGGCTTCATATTTATAAAGCAAAAATTGACCCACTTATGAGGGAAAGAAATCCACAACCATACTGAGACATTTTAATTCACTTCTCAGTAATTAGCCACTTAAACATATCCAAAAATTGTAAGAATATAGAAAATTTGAGCAACACAATTAACCACCTTGATCCATTGGATAATCATAAGACACAACAATCAAAGGTACAAAATTCTCAATAACACTTGGAATATTAACAAGAAGTCGATCATATACTAGGCCTAATGCCAGCCTCAACAAACTTTAACGATGATGCATGATGCAATTAAGTTAGAAATCAGTATCAGAAAAGTAACTAGAAACAAACAAAAACATACATGTGAGTGTGTAGAAACATATCAATGCGTAACTCATGGGCTAAAAAAGAAATCAACCTGTTAATTAGAAGATCCTTCAAAATGAACAATAACAGAAGGAATACATATCAAAACTTGTGGTGGTACTTAAACAGAAACTTAAGAGCCGTGGATGCTTATATTACATCAGGAAACAGGCCTGAAGACTAGTGAGCAGGACATTAACTCAGGGAGAAAAACAACAGCGTCACCCAAGGAAAGAAGAAGATAGATATTGACAAAGACCAGAAACTGACGAAAAGCAAGAGCTCCATTTTAAAAATCGGAGAATTATTTAAAACTTCTTGTAAACTTAGGCACTTTCCCAACAAATTCTGCTTACCAAAACGGACTCAGGAAGAAATAGAAAAGCTGAGTAGACTCATAGCCATCAAAGTTATCAGCGTTTTCAAATCTACGGGGGGTGGAGGGTGGGCAGGGATGTGAGGGGGGACTAGAGACAAACAGTGAAAGGAATCAAGCACAGATGCCGGGTGATTTTAGGGTGAGTTCCAAAAATAAGTCGAGAAATAGATGACCCCAATATCTTACAAACTATTCAAACGGATAAAGGGAATGTGCCTCAGCTCATTTTATGAGGCTAGTGTAACCGTGACATCAAAAGCAGACAAGGATAATACAAACAGGAAAAATTATAAGTTGGTTACACTCGTGAACATAGATGTCAATATCATACATAAGATATTAGGAAACCAAATCCAGTAATTAATAAAAACAGCAACACGTCATGACCAATTTGCCACCAGGAAAGCAAGATTGATTTAATATTAGAAAATATGTCAAGGTAATAATTCACCGCATTAAAAAGATGAAAAGGGGAGAGATGATAATTTCACTAGAGATGGGTTTTTTTAAATCGATGAAAAAGCACCTCTTTACATACTGCAAATAGGAGGGAATTTTCTTAACTGGATGCAAGGCTATCTCTATAAGTCTATTGCAAACATTATGCTGATTAGCATAATTTATTTAAAGTCAGGCATAAGATCTACTATAATTGTGTCACTCATCATTGTGCCAGTACAATAAAACTTTTTAAAATTTATATAAGGTTTAGAAAAGAGGAATCAAATATTTTATGATTTGCAGATATTATGGTTGTCTACATAGAAAAATCTAAAAGAATCTACAAACTGTTAGCACTAGTAACAGAGTTCAGCAAGTTCACTGGATACAAGATGATATGTGTATGTGGCCTCACACACACACACACACACACACACACGCAACATTAAATTAAAAACTGTAAATTTTTGAAAGGTACAGTTACTTTTAGCAGCAACTAAAACCATAAGATACTTAGGACTAATTCTAAGAACAGTTGTGCAAGACTTACACACATAGTTGCTCTGGGCAGCCATGAATGTGTACATTACAACAACTCCAGGGCATCATTACATAGACTGAGATACACAACCTGCTCAGCAGGAGCTCAGCATTATAGAGAAAGTTCTAAGGCAGAGTATGGAAAAAAATTAAAGTAAGTGTAAACAAAGGGAGATTTTTGCCATGTTCATGGATAAGAAGATTCAATATCATAAAAGTATCAATTCTCCCCAAATTATGCTGTAGATTTAGTGTGATTCCAATTAAAATCCAACAGGGTATTTCATGGCACTTGACAAAGTGTTGATTCTAAAATATGTCTGGCCCAAGTTTTTTTTTTTTTTTTAACATCTTTATTGGAGTATAATTGCTTTACAATGGTGTCAGACTCTGCTTTATAACAAAGTGAATCAATTGTACATACACATATGTTCCCACATCTCCTCCCTCCTGCGTCTCCCTCCTTCCCACCCTCCCCATCCCACCCATCCAGGTGATCACAAAGCACTGAGCTGATCTCCCTGTGCTATGCGGC
>RJWK010024225.1:0-28519 GCA_004363435.1 Platanista minor
GTACAGTAACTCTCTCTTTAACCCTTTCTAATCTCCTGCTAAACTCACCTATTGATTTTTAAATTTCTACATTGTGTATTTGGGTTACATAACTTCCAATTTCTACTGAAATTTTCAAATGTGTTGTTTATATTATTCAACATATACGTTTTAAAGTCTGTGTCTGTTAACAATAATAATTTTAACCTTTGTGTTGTTTCTTCTTCCAATTGCCTATGTTGACTTATGTTATCTTTTCTCTTCACATTCATAATTATTTTATTTTGTCTCAGTGTGTTTATAGTATTAATTATAGAAATATGTTGTGGCTTTAGATATTGCCATTTTCTTCCAAAAAGGATATACATAATTTTCTGTGGGGTGACTGGGATTGCTAATAATTTGGGACCAACTTGTTCAAATTTCAACAAATGAGATGATTTGCAGCTGAGCTGCAATTCTCTAAAAGTGGTTTCCTCCATGGTACCTCTTCATGTCTTCGTATATATCTGTTAAGTTAATACGATAATAAAAAAAGCTTTTGTGTAGTTCTCATTATGTTCTAGGCGCTCTTCTTGATGCTTTACAATTATTAACTTATTTAACTCTAACAACGTGATGAGGTAGGTAAAATTTTTATCCACATTTTACAGAGGTAACTGAGACAAAGTTAAAAGAAATAATTTACCCAGAATTAGTAGTAATTGTTAGAACCACTATTCAACTTCAGGTTGCATGTTTCTAAAACTACTGTGCAAATGTGCCTTCCCATAAAAGATAGTTGCCCTCTTCAGCAGCTAATTACTTTGTGAGAATCAATTCAAGAAATTACTCTTCCCCAGAACATTTGCATTCTAAGATAAGATCACCAAGGGAGGAACACAAAAGCATTTATCTCTAACCACAAGCTCTCTTATGAAAGCTTTACAACATTCTAAGTGAAGCAGTGCCATTCTGACCTCTGATGTTCCTTTCAACTCATAAACTTCTCATATTATAATTGTGAAATTTAAGACACTGGGAGGGAAATAATTATCTGGCAAAGATTTTCCAGGCATATAGCAATCATACTTTATAGATAGCTAATACTTATTATAGAATTTACTATGTGACAGCAAATCAGATGAGTCATTTACATAGAGTCTTGCATTTAATCATTAAAGTAAATCTATAATAAATATTCCCATTTAGGCAGATGAGAAACCTAAGGACTAATCATTGTATGATTTATCCAAGTCCCGCAGTAAAGATATATAGCATTAAAATTAAATCTTCACCATTTTGACTCTAGAAACTGCATTTTTACCATGACACCGTACAATCTACATGATATAGACATAGAGGTCTCTACATATTCTAACTATATGATATGGACATAGAGGTGTCTACATATTCTATATGACATAACTACGTGACAGTTACTAGTAATAGCATTTTGCTGAGTAATTTGTCTTAAAAAGTACAGTCATTTTAACATATTTTCCTTTTAGTACTAATGACACAGAATAGAATAAATTAAAACTCTATGTTGGCAATTAGGCACTAAAACTAGAATGTAGGTTATAAGTCTCTAGCCTGGAAAACAAGCAGCTCAGTATCAAAATTCAATAAACCTTCATGTTTCTTTGAAATGAAAAACCAATTAAATTTCTTTTTATAATCTGATGCCATCTAAATTCCTGTTGATACCAGAAATTTTTTATAAAAAATAAGTTGAGCTGTTTCCAACAAAGTCAAATAACTACAGGCATAAACCTAATATTTCCATTTTGTCATGCAATAACAGAGAAAGAATCCCTATTAGCACATATACTCTTTTATTTTTCATGTATAGGTGTTTTTTTGCCAACATAAAGTCCTGATATAGACTTAAATATTCATTAAAAAATTAATAATAGCCAAAAGTTAGAATTTTGTATTATAACTATATCAATGGCTATGCAAAATAAGTATTTTCCATTGATTAAGGCCCATAAACCATATTTTTAATATTCTCATTCATGGTCTAATAGGGGTAGATTTCTTTGTGTCTTTTCATTAAACCCTAATAAACCTTTAATTATAATGCATTGTGTCTATTCAGTAATTTTTACCTATTTTCTTGAAAATAATTTTGTCTTAAGATAGTCAAAGTGTGTGTTTTATAAGATGATACCTATGTCAAAGAAAAATAACTGACAAGTAGATTTGGTCTGTGGATGTGAGAGAGA
Source organism: Platanista minor (assembly GCA_004363435.1). Taxonomy (NCBI): domain Eukaryota; kingdom Metazoa; phylum Chordata; class Mammalia; order Artiodactyla; family Platanistidae; genus Platanista; species Platanista minor. Next base: position 2,190 of record RJWK010024225.1, read on the forward strand.
AAAAAAGAGAGGAGAAACTCACATGATATAATGATTAAATCCCCCCAAAACAGTTTTTTAAAGAGAGAATCCTACGTCTGTACTGTGTACAATTCAGTGGAATTCATAGCCATTTAACTTCTTAAAACCAGTGTATTAGAGTGTTGAACAATAAATGAAGGATTAGCAATTTCTAGAAATCTGATTTAAATTAAATCATTGATTTGCTCTTAAGATGACAATCTCTTAGAAAATTTAGAATAAAGCCATCTAAAAGAAGGACCTCAATGAAATACCAATAAACTTTCTAAGCTCAGCAACAAACATGTATTTACTAAAGAATTACTTTGATGGAAAGATATTTTTGCACTAGGAGAAAACAACTTACCTGATTAAAAAAAAAAAATACGGGTAACTTGAATTTGATAAGACACTATCATAACACTGACAGTGTAAGATTGCTTTTAATTATTTCTCATCATCAGCTTTGGTAATTTGATTTCCTTTATGAACTTTTCAAACACAGTTATGTTAAGAACCATTTTGAAACAATTGAAATAATTACTTTTATTTAGGAAAAACTAAGTGGTAAAGTTATAATGTCTCTTGAATGTTTAATTATATCAATATTAAACTACTAATCCAAGTTCTCTTTAATAATGAAAGAAAAGTGAACTGCCTAAATTAGACCACAGGTTTTTCTAAGGTGGATCTGAGTTACAATACTCTTAATTCTTTTAAATATGTTCATATTAAGGTTTTTTTTTTCATTAGGTCAGAATGCCTCACAGCTATACTAATTCTCTGTTATTAAAAAAAAGTTTGAAAGCCAGAAAAAAGCCAAGGACAATTTATCCTGTTCTTTAAAAGTCTAATTTAAAGGCAGGATTTTCAAATCAAATAACAATGACTATGTACTAAGCACATATAATTAGTGTACAGGTGTACAAACTAAATTTTTTATACCATTGTAGTCTTCATTTCTTGCCATATAAAATTTGTTAGCTTCTATGATACAATAAATCTCCAATTAAAATACAAAATACATTCTTTTTTTTTTTTTGGCCACATCACACAGCATGTAGAACTTCCCCAACCAGGGATCGAACCCGCGCCCTCTGCAGTGGAAGCACAGAGTCTTAACCACTGGACTACCAGGGAGGTCCTAAAATACAAAATTCAGATAATGGATCTTTGATGGAGCAAAGATAAGAATCAGGGCTTAATTATTCTAAGATCATTTATCAGAATTTAAATTTCCCAATATGTCTTGATATAGACTTAAATATCCCAAACCAAAACTAATAATAGCCAAAAATTAAAATTTTTATTTTAACTATTTTAATGGCTAAACAAAATAATGACTCTCCATTGAGTAGGCCCTGTAAACCATGTTTTTAATATTCCTATTCATGGTCTAAGAGAGGTGGATTTATTTGTATCTTTCCACTAAACCCTTTCTAGTGAACCCTTAATTATGATGCATTCATTGTATTATATATATGTAGATAATTATATATAATCATAAAGTGAATAAAAAAACAGTTACAAATAGGGTAACTATTAATCTGACTATCTCAATAATCACTTTAAATATATCAGTAGTTTTAGCACACCAGGGACCTTTGGAATGGATACAAAAAAGCAACTATATATTGTCTATAAGAAATGGATTTAAATAATATAATGACACAGGTTAAAAGTAAAGGTATGGATACAAATATATATACCATGATAAGATTAATCAAAAGAAAGCTGAAAGAGCTATATTAATTTCATACAAAGTCTAAACAAAGAAGGTTATCAGGGACAAAGAGGGCCATTATGTAATGACAAAGGAGTTAACTCTACAAAAAGCTAACAATTCCCAATATATATGCACTCAACAACACATGGGGCTTCCAAATATTTGAGAAAGAAACTGACAACTGAAAAGAGAGAGAAATATGTACTCTTAAATCTATAAGCTACATATATTTTTGCTAACAAAGCAAAAATAATATTTCCCAATATATAAAAAATATCATTATACCTTTACAAAGCAACCAATAACTTTTGTTTATTATTTTGTACAGGTAGACCTCATTTTGTTGTGCTCCACAAATATTGCATTTTTTTACAGATTTAAAAAATCAGTTTTAGCATTATCAGATGATGGTTAGCATTTTTTAGCAATAATGTATTTTTAAATTAAGATATTTATTTTTAGACGTAATGCAATTGTATACTTAATAGGTTACAGTATTGTGTAAACATAACATATGCACTTGGAAACCAAAAAACTTGGGTGTCTTGCTTTATTGCAATATTTGCTTTATTGTGGTGGTCTGGAACACAATATATTGTGGATATACCACAATATCTTTGAGATCTGCTTGTAATATGTTTCCATAATGTAACAACATAGATTTGACTTTTTATCCTTAATATCTAACAATGTCATTAATAGTAGACTTAACAGTTACTAAAATGAAACATTAAAACATCAATTAATTCTGCCTTCCTTAAAACTTTTGATCTCAGGATTAGTTTGTATCTCAAAAATTATGGAAAACCCAAAGAACTTTTGGTATGTGGATATAATTTCATATTGACATTAAAACAGTGATTTTTTAAAAAATAGTTAATTCATTTATAAATGACCATCATAAAACCTTCACATATTTACATGCTTTGTGATTTGTAAAATACTGGTTCATTGAATTATGCAGACATTCCAAGTGGTGCCACATTTCATTATAAAATGTATTTTTTAAAAATATTTATTTATTTATTTATTTTTTGCTGCATTGGGTCCCAGTTGCGGCATGCAGGATCCTCCGTTATGGCGCATGGGCTTAGTTGCCCCGTGGCATGTGGGATCCCAGCTCTCTGACTAAGGGTCGAACCCACATGCCCCATATTGGAAGGCAGATTCTTAACCACTGGACCACCAGGGAAGTCCCTAAAATGTATTTTTGAAAATAGCATTCATTATTATCACCCCTGAAGCTGGTTAAGTTGTCAACTTCATGGTGGCACATAAAAATTTTCCAAATTTGTATTTTGGCTTAAAGTCTTAATTTTTTTTTTTTTGGCAACAGTATGAGTTCGTTTCTTGAAGTGTCATGTGCACTGTACTTTTCAGCCAAATACACAAGTCTAAATGACCGTAATTTGTCTGCTGTTCATTCAAGCAAAAATGCAGCTTCTTGAAAAAAGTTTAGTTATGTATATAGTTCAAACAATTGCACAGTTTTTATTCAAGTTAACCATCATACTTCAGAATAAAACAAATATTTATGAACACTTCTCTTTTCATGACAAAGAATATTAAAAAGAGGTGTACTTAAGGATTGTCATTAAAATTAATCATTTGCTGTTTCATCGAGGTCAGTATGTGCTTTATTTTTATCTTACTGCAAACACATGGAGGTGAAAATATAGTAACTTCAAATACTGTTTGATGTCAATGCCTTGATTGTGCTAAAATGCTAACAGTTTATATGCTATTGTCTTTGCACTCTCAGTTCAAATGTTAACAGGGTTAAAAAGACAAAGTCTTAACGTGGTAGGCAGAATAATATCACTCAAAGATATCTATGTCCTAATCCTCAGAACCTGTAAATATGTGATCTTACATAACAGGGACTTTGCAAATGTCATTAAGTTTATGGACCTTGAGTTCAGGAGATTACCCTAGGTTATTCAGTTGGCCCAATAGAGTCACCTGAGCCCTTAAAAGCAGGGAACCTTACCAAGCTACAATGAGAGAGAGAGAGAGAAAGGGGGTGGGGGACAGAGATTTGCAATGTGTGAGAGGCAGTTGACTCACTGTTACTGACTTTGAAGATTGAGTGAGAGGACCATGAGCCAAGGAAGGTGCATAGTTTTTAGAAACTGAAAATGGTCCTTAGCCGACGGCCAGCAAGAAAATGAAACTTCAGTCTTACAACTGCCAGGAATTACATTCTGCCAACAACCTGAGTTAATAAGGGAACAGGTTTTCCCAAAGACCATCCAAAAAGGATCACAGCCGTGCCGATCCTTTTGACTTTAGTCTGGTGAGACCTGTGTTAGACTTATTATCTACAACACTGTTAATCTGTGTTGTTTTTAAGCTGAAAAGTTTGTGGTAATTTGTTATGGCAGCAATAAAAAATTATATGATTATTATAAAAATTGTTTGGATCTTACAGTTCCCTGCAAAGTGTCCCAGGAACCTCCAAGGGTCCAATAGTTCATGAATTGAGAATTGCTGTTCTAGACCTACAAATATCACCTCATAGTAGAATTAGATGTAGCCAAATTGTTGGTAATGCTCCTGCTAAGTTTCCAATTTTTGTCTTTTTGACACTGGAATCTTTCTGTGTAACAACAGAGCTTTGTATTATGAAAAAGTTATATTTTTCCATGTTACTTCAGATTAAAGTATTAATAAATCAAAATAAAAACAACAAAAAGTGGTTTAAACTGAAAATTTTTCTCCCACTAGACCCTATACAAATCTAAGGAAACTGAAAATAAATCCTCCTGCATTGTGTTGCTTACATACTACTCAATTACTAAACATGCCAGCATTTACTAATGAAGAGATAACATAGGGACAGGAATATACTTTTCAGTTCTAGGAAAGTATACTTAATTTTAGATGCCTAAGCCTTCAGAAAAATCAATTATACCAACAAATTATAAACCACTTGACTTTAATTATATTTAATTTTTTCCAGAACCATATTGATGGATATACTCTTGTTGAAAAGTTGAAACAATAATTTTGAGAGGACATTCAATATAGGACAATACAAGGTAAATAAGCAAAGAATGTATTTTTTCTTGGGAAAATAATTTATTCCAACTAAATAAATTTTATATTTAAATATATAGGGATATTGGAAAAGTGCAAGATGACTGAACCACAATAAATAAATTGTTATGATTTTACTAGTGATTTTCTTAAAAACTACAATACTGAATATATTAAAAATAAATGTAAAATTAGGTAAAATACTGAACACTAAACCACACAAAATATATTCCTCAAAATTAAAGCCAACAGCCTTGCTCAATTCTTTTATAATGAAAACATAAATATCACAGAAAAATAAAATAGTAATGAACATTTTTATATAAAAAATCCCTAAATTTCTAAAGGGTAATAGGTCTGCCTATTAAGCTAATGACATAGCTACAAACTGTTTTAGAAAACTTCATACTGTTTCTCCATAACAACATTTTAGGTCTTTGCTGAGTCAGCTTTTTTCCAGCATGAAGGTTTTAGTTTAAGCACCCTATCCTTAGGAATTCCTTTTCTAATCTCCTTTGACAGCTAAGCAGTGTTCATCTCTCTAAAGCCCTAATTTACATTATTTAACTGTTTGTTTATCCATGGATCCCCATTTTGATAAGAGCAACCTTGCCTGCCTTTTTCAGCATTGTATCCCAAGTGCTTACAACAGTGCCTTGCACATAAATACTACACAAATGTTTACTGGAAAAATGAATAACTAGACAACGCTCGCTCAGCTCACTTAGAAAACCAGGGCCAACTTTCATGTATAACTGGTCTGGGTTTACAGCAGTGTTAGGGAAGCTTTGAATAGCAGCCTTAAGAGGATGTCTGCTGCAGACAATTAGAAATAGTATTTATTCCAGTAGGAGCAGGATGGCATTAGAAACTCCAAGACATATTCTAGAAATAGAATGAAATCTGTATATGAAAAGATCAGATATTTACTTGGGAGATATTACAAGTCAGGCCCTAACACATGAAGAAAGCATAGTCAGGATGCCACAAGGAGCTCTTTCTATCCCTACCACAGAAATTTGCATAAGGTACCCTTGGGCCTGCGGGATTACACAGTTATCAGAGTGCACCTTGGCTAGACATGTTGGAGGAAATTAGAGGCACACACAGGTCCTCTTAAACTCAAAATTAATATGCTGGCAGGAGAAGAAATTGGAGAAATTTCAATTTGTTAATTCCTACTATGTTCCCAGCATCTCACTGGGCAATTAGTTCTCACACCATCTTGTGAAACAAAATTAAATCACTATTTTATATATGTGGATGCTGTAAGTCATTCAGTTATTTCCCCAAGGTTATAGTTAGAAAATTAAAAATTAGAGTATGAACCAAGGACTTTTGAGCTACCAAGTCCATTCTTTTTCTACTACAGTGTGTTAACAATAAATTTTCTTGAAATTGGAGAAAATTAAAGTTACATTTACTGACTCAGTATTGAAGAAAGAAAATTTCAAGTGTTGGTCCATGTGTGAGCATTTGTATCATCATCTTACCTAGCATCAAAGACTCTTGTGACAATTTTTTTAAAAAAGAATAATAAAATAGAAGTTTTAATACAGTGCAAGTCCTCCTTAATTTATGGCTTAAAAGATGTTTAACCTGGTAAGAAAATGTTCTTGAAGAATCAAGAGAAACATTGCAATACTTGTGAGTAACTGTTGGCAACAGTGGTGTAAGGAGGGTCATTAGACATGAGAATCATACCCCAGAGTTTGCATTAGAAGCCACAGTATAAGAGAAGGATGCAAAGACACTTGAGCATGCCTATATTGCCAAAGGATAGAGGCTAAAAACTGGGAGGCAAGAGTGAGGAAAAGAGGGCTGAGAGAGATAGAAGTGCTTTTGTTCCTTTCCAAATTTCAGCTAAATTGACTTACCTTTCTCTGGTATAGCACCCTTACTCTCTGGCCATGGATGCTGTTTGCTGGCATATATGAGAGTATGACTTGGGCTTTATTCATGACAGTACAAACTATTAATGTGGATCTGCAGTTAATTTGTCTTTAGAATTTTCTAATGGTATAAAGACTACACTCTTACCATGATCAGTGAGTTTTTTCAATATTTCAGTAAAACATCATAGCTAGAAGCCACTGATTCTCAAAAAATTTTAATGTAACATTTTTCAAACATAATTATATTTTGATCCCCAAACAGATGTATATTTGACACACATGACAGATGACAGTAGACCTTCTTTGCTGGGGTTAGCAGTGTAGGAGACTTGAGGCCTGCACTGTGTCCTGCACCTGACATTCTATTAGTGTGAGACCTAAGAGATGAAATTCACATCCAGAGTCACAAAGATGGTTAGGAGATAGCTTGGTTCCTGGTCTAGTGCTTTCACTATCCATAGGCTGCCTATCTCAACCCCAGATTTCCCTGCCATACATTTCTCCTATAAACTAGTTTCCTTCCCCATTCCCACCAATTCTAACATTACCTCTGAAAGCCTGAGTGAGCTCCATACTTTGAGGAAATACAGAGGCAGTTATATTAGTTCTAACATTCATAAAATTGTCATCCTCATCACCAATATTGAATTCAACAGTGATTTTTCTCCAGACCTTTCACAGAGACTCCTATCCATAGACTGCTTTGTGTTATTTGTTTCACGTGTGTGTGTGTGTGTTGCTTCCACAACTAGTGAGAATATTTCTTAAGGTCAGGGCCACATATTAAAATCGTGAAGAAAAACAAGGGAAAATATTATATATGGGCCATTATTTACCTAACGGCTTTCGTAGGCAAGAAAAATTAAAGGGCTTTTAGTGGCTATCAGCTAACCTGCAGTACTATGCCATAGAAAAGATAGTTATTTGTTTGTTGCTTTGTTTTTATTTCAAAGTACAGATGCTTTTTATTGTTTTTGTGTTTTTGCCTTAGCTCCTCTATGTCTACCACTCCTCTGTGTTTCGTTGTGAAAGCTAGAGTTATAGATAACTATAATCTCAAATAAATATTAAATATATATTCTAATATTTATCCAGCTTACTCTTTCAAATATTTCTTGCTGACTTCCATATGAATACAGGAATATATATCTGACTGACCTAGAAGATCACTTCAAATCTGAATCAACAAGATTAAACCCTTTTGTTTTGGGGAAAACATAAGACTTCTGATGTTCACATTTAAAGCAAACAGTTTAGAGAATTTGTCATGTTTTTTATTCCTTTACATACATATGGTTTCAAGATTATGTATTTAGGTATACGTGCAATCAGTTCTTTGTGAATGCACGCAAATATCAACTTTTACCAGTCAATATAAATGGTTTCTACTTTGTTTACTTGTGTGCATGATCGTGAACCAATATTGCAGAAGAAACAAAAAAGTATTACCTGCTCGAAAAAGGTAGAAGTGTGTGACTTCTTTGAGTTCAGTGGTTGATGGAACAATGGGAAAATTTGTGCAGTGGACAGAAAGATACAGTTTATTTCCACTTTCAAATAATGTAAGAGATCTGCCTGCTGGATATAATTTGATCCATTATTTTCTACTACAGTTTCCCTTCCTTTCCCCAACTAGCTTATTGAGAGTGGTGCTACAAGTGGCAGAGAAATAGAGTTTCAGAAGTTAAAGGTTTGGAGAGATTTCCTAAAAATTTTGCTTTACATGTACATTAAGTAGCTGTCATTGGCTAAGCCTCGAAAAACTACTGAAAAATCTATGAGGGAGAAAGCATACAGGAAAGGTATAAATTTGGAGTGTGGTATTAGAAGACTGATTTAATATGTGCATGAATAAGCTCTAAACTGTGATGAATTTCATTGTGGCATTAAGGATTGGAATAGTATATGGGAATGACTTCCCATCCTTAAAACCTCTGATCATAGAGGAAAAAAAAAATTCACAGAATACATTTATGCGCCGTAGACTGAGATAGCTAAAGGAGAGTATATATAAATATATGTATATATACATACACACACAATGTATATGTGTGGTATATGTGTGTACAGACATAAACTATGTAAACTAACAACTGATACAGGTAAAAGTCAAATAAGAAAAGCAATAGAATAATTTGAAGTAAAATAACTGGAGTAATAATGTGCTACAAAGAAATAAACATTTTAAGCTGCTTTGCAGGGAACAGCTATGTTGCATTTTAAATTGAAGCATATATAATTAACAGTAATATAAGAAAAAAACCATCCCTAAGATATCTAAATTACCTCTGAGGCCTTGGGTTTTTATATTCTAATTTATATGATTCTGCTGATCTACAGAACTTTTTTCTGTAGAGTATATGTTTTTCATAGTTACAAATACTGAATGGGTAAACTTTATCATCTTTAAAATTATTAAAAAGCATTCTAACCTAATGGGATCTCGTCTTCCAATATAAAGGTAACAGCTGGAATTATGGAGTTGAAATACTGCTTAGTTTCTCTCAGAACTGACTCTGTGTACATGCTGAAATAGTAGCTAAGTGAATAATATACTTAAAAGCTAATATTTATTTTACAATTATTATTTATTTCCTTGGTATTCTTCTGGTTTTGCACTTGTATATGAGAAGTGACTCTTAAACATCTAAAAATAGCCTCTTCTCTTTCAAATTCAAATATTTTAGCAAGTGCTTTATAAATTACTATAAATATACAACGTTAAAAATGAACTCTACAGTACCAAACATAAAATAGAGAGCTAGTGGGAAGCAGCCACGTAGCACAGGGAGGTCAGCTAGGTGGTTTGTGACCACCTAGAGGGGTGGGATAGGGAGGGTGGGAGGGAGGGAGATGCAAGAGGGAAGAGATATGGGAACAAGTGTATATGTATAGCTGATTCACTTTGTTATAAAGCAGAAACTAACACACCATTGTAAAGCAATTATACTCCAATAAAGATGTTAAAAAAAGAAAAAAAAGAAACCTTTCCTGATCACACGGTGTACCATTCTCTGGGTTTCCCATGCATGTTTTAGCTGTAGGAAGATGCCCTAAAAAAAAAAAAAAAGGAACTCTAAGTTGCAGAATTGCTGTTTTAAATATGCTGATGGGCTGAAGTGTCCTCCTTCACATTCATATTTCAAAATCTTAACCTCCAGTACCTCAAAATATGACTTTATTTGGAGATAGGGGCCTTAAAGAGGTAATTAATATAAAATGAGGTCAGATGGAGGGGGTTCTAACCGGGTATGTCTGGTGTCCTTATAAGCAGAGAAGATGAGGACACAGAAGACAAATGGCAGGAAGACCACATGAGAACGCAGTGAGAAAATGGTCATCTACAAGCAAGGAGAGAACCCTCAGAATAAGCCAAACTTGCTGACATCTTGATTTTGGACTCATAGCCTCCAGGATTATGAGAAAATAAAATTACGTTATTTAAGCCACCAGTTCTACAGTATTTTGTTATGGTGCCCTAGCAAACTAATACACATATTAAAGACAAAATGTAAGCTTGTTAGGCAGTTTTATAATTAATCTTTCCTGTTTCTTGTCACCATTCATTACCCCCTTCCCTACAAGAGAAATGTTTAAAAGTTACATGTAAGCTTTCACATAAGAGGGAGAAAACCAGAAGGTGTCTCCCCCAAATTTACTACAGAAGAGCAAAATCACAATTTTTCTTGAGCCTTTCAGAGGTGAAGTTGTACAGCAGTCAGCTAAGTTGAAATACAAGGAAAAACAGACACCTGTAAGAAGAAACGTGTTGCAAGGACTTATTTATCTGAAAGAGGCCAGCCCTAATACAAGCCAGAAAGAATTTAGTTACAGATTTTAACCAATTGTGATTAAACACTACTCTGTCTGGTACAGCCTAACACATTTTAAAAACAAAACCTGAAATATCAAACTGTTTCCATGTAACTTAACCGTGTCTCAGAACAAATCTCAAAAACAAGTTATAAGAACACAGAAATATCCATCACTCACCAAGGTAAAATTGACAATATGTGGAGCCAATAAAAAATTATCAGGTATCCAAAGAAGCAGGGAAATATTACTCACAATGAAATGAAAGATCAGTCCATCAATATCATCCCAGACTGAAGCAGATGCTTGAATTACTGCACAAACATTCTTCTGAGTAACCCATGGGGTCAAAGAGGAAGTGACAAAGGAAACTAGGCAATATAAAGAATTGAATGAAAATGAATACTATGCATACCAAAATTTAAAGAAAGCTGCTGAAGCAGGGCTTTATGGAAATTTAAGGCATCAGTTATCCCTATAAGAAGCTAGAAAAAACAAACAAACACTAATTACCCTACAAAAGAGCAGAAAGAAGGTAATAATAAACATAAGAACAAAATCACTGAAATTGAAAGCAAGAAAACAATAGAGAAAATAGTGAAAATGAATAAATAGCTGCTTATTTGTAAATATCAATAAAATGGAAATCCTCTAGTTAGACTGACCAGGGAGAAAAACGATTGATAGCGAACATGTAAATCACAAATGTCAAGAATGAAAGAAGAAACATTATTACAGACCATAAAGACGTTTTAAATATAATGAGAGAATATTACAAATAATTCAAAAAAGAGTTTATGTATGTACACTCAAGAGAAGATAGGTAACATGAGTAAGCCTGTATGGATTAAGGAAATTGGATGTGTAATAAAAGTATTTAGGAAAAAAATATTCCTTGACCAGAAGATTTCCCTAGCAAATTCAATCAAACTTTTAGGAAATAATATTTAGGAAGATTTCTGCAATGATGGAGTAAAAATCTCTGTAAGCCTGCAGCTTCATAACCATACAAGAACATTGGCAAAAATTGTCTGAATCAATTTTTTAGAATTCAGGAAATTAACCAAAGACTTGCAACAATCTGAGAAACTTTTATCTAAGAAAAATGGCTGATTCTTTTTAAGGATGATGAGATCAGTCACATTTTAATTTTTCCTTTTCCATCCCCTACTCCACATTAACCCTGAACACCAACAATCTCATCATCATGGTACTTATGGCACTAGAGAGATCAGCAGTCATTTAAAAAGAATGTGTTTCAACCCCCCCCCCCCCAAAGTCCCAACACCGGATAATCTTTATTATTTGACTTGTCTTGCAATTCTGTGGAAACAGCCACTGGCATTGCTTGGTTTTATTTGACCTAAGAACTCACGCAGTGTTAACAGCCTTTTCCCTGGAACCCTTATCAAAAACAATTAGTGGCAATTATTTATCATTGCAGCTGTTTGAGACAGCAGTAACAGTTTGTGTAAACTAGAAGCTGACTAAAAATTGTTAAATAAAATGCTTGGAATAAGATGTCAGTAGAGACCTTTGAAAAGCTCCAGCCTATTCCTGGGAGTCTAAAAAGCCAGATGCATGTGGAGATCTATACACAACCCCACCCAGTATATAATCGTAGCCTGATCTTTTGAATAAGTGATAGCAGTAAGTAAAGCGAAGGAAGAATTTTAAATAACAAGAGCGTTTAAAGTGTCCCCTAAGGTACTCACAAAATCTGTTGGCAGAGGCTCAGAGACTTATTGGTTCAAGGCATTTAAGAAAAATGTATGTCCAATCATTAGCTTACTCTTAATATAATAAAGCAGATACCACAATGGTCATACACAACAAATAATACAAACATTACAGAATTAATTGAGGGAAATCACAAATAAACAGTAGTCACTAAAACAAATGCAGTAATTACTGAGGAGTGGAAGAGATTTAATTCCCAGAATTGCTGCATTATATTATTTAAAATGTCCAGTTTTCAACAAAATATTGCAAACCATGTAAAGAAATTGGAAAGGGAAAAAAGTCAATAGAAACTCTTTCTGAAAATGCCCAGACATTGACTTATTGGACAAAGACTTTAAATCAGCTGTAAAAAGTATATTTATAAAACAAAGGGAAACCATGTCTAAAGAATTAAAGTACAAGAACAATATCTTGACAAGTAGAAAATATCAATAGAGAAAGGGGCAGACCAATATTTGAAGAAATAATGGCCAAAAATTTCTTAATTTTGATGAAAAACTAATCTGCATATACAATAAATTCAAAAACCTCCAGAGAGCCTAAACCTGAAGATATCCACACCAAGCCACATCATAGCTGAACTGTCAGAAGCCAAAGAAAAGAGAGAATCTTGAAAAGGATGATATTCAAAGTGCTGAAAAGAAAGAATATTAACTAAGAATTCTATATCCAAGAAAAGAATTCTTCAAAAATGAAGAACAGCTTCTTCCACATTTAGGAAGATGGACATATATACTTTTTCCTATCCTCCTACTAAGTATAGCTAAATCCCAAGAGTATTATATATACAAAACAAATATAAGAAGACTGAGAGATGGAAAGAAGGTAGGTAAGCTACGAATCTAGGAGCAAGGGGCAAAGTACATTGAGTTCCTGGGTTTTCTTTTTGTCTTGTGTATGTCACAATTGGAGCTGAAGAACTTGAAAAAATGGAAATCCCTGTGGCTGCAGACAGAAGTAAATCTCCAACCAAAGTCTTCTCTCTCTAGCCAAATGACCAGGAAAAGGGAGAATCTAGCAAGACAAAAACTTTAGATAATACCCACTATACTCCAAACAGACATCACAGAAAATATTGTGGCCGTACACTCACCTACACCAGCAAAGTGTTAATGGGGAGCCTGAACTTCCATACTCATGAGGCTATAATTAGTATCTCCAGAATCCTCACCTGGGTGCTGTCAGAGAAAGCCAAGTAGAGAGACCATTCAACTTCACCAGTGATAACAAAACCTCCACCCATCATGATTTCAGTGGAGACTACAAGAGAAGCCTGGAATTTCACTGGTGCCAAGCACTAAGGGTAAATCCTACCCCTCCCCACTGTAGTGCTCTCAGAGGAGACCTTATGGAGAGTCAGCACTTTCAGAAGTTACCACCATGCCATTATGTCACTGGATGTGGAACTGTCACCTCTACCTAGATGCCCAACTCACTCAAATGACAATGGAGGCTGAATCAGGAACCTATACTTCTACCATTAATTGGAAGTTACAAAACAGTGCCTCTCTCCCCTTCCCTTGTTGGAGTAATGTAAGAGGTAGCCGGCTTAAGTTTTTTAAAAGTTTTAAAAGTTTCAACAGTATCACAACATAATATGAAAATATCCTGGTTTCAACTGAAAATCAATTATTATAATAAGATCCCAGAAAATCTCAAACTATTAGAAAAAAAGATCACTAGGTGCCAACATAGACATAAGAAATAGGTTAGAATTACTTGACAAAAGGTTTTAAAGCAGCCATGATAAAAATTCTTCACCCAGTAAATATGAAAACATTTAAAGAAAATGAAAAATAGTGAGTCTCAGAAAACAAATAGAAATTCTAAGTAAGGAAATATAAAGGAGAATCAAATGAACATTTTATAACTGAAAAATATATTAACAAAAATTTTTAAAAAGATCGGTGAATGAGTTCATCAGTAGATTGGAGGGGATAGAGGAAGTAATCAATGAACTGGAAAGATAAAACAATAGAAATGATCAACTCTAAACAATAGAAAAAAACTGCACTGAAAAAAAAAATCTCTGAGGAAGGGAGGAATAGAGCAGAATTCCTGGCTTTGATAAACAGTATCCTCAAAAAAATTATACAGCTAACATTATGCCAAGCAGTGAAATACTGACAGCCTTCCTTCCCCTTGAAACCAGAAACAGACAAAGGATCTCACTATTCTTATTCAACGTTGTGTTGGAAGTTCAACCCACTGCAACAACACAAGAAAAAGAAAAGTCATACAGATTTGAAAGGAATAAGTAAACCTATCCCTATTTGAAGATAATATGATTTTCTACAAAGAAATCTCAAGGAATCCACTGCCAAAAAATTCTAGAACTATTAAGTGATACAAGCATATATTCAATGATTATAAAATTTGTGTTGATGGGTTTAAAATATATAAAGATGTATTTGTATGACAATCATGACACCATAAAGGGAGAAGAAATAGAGTTATTTTAGAGAAAAGTTTTTGTGTACTATTAAGTTGGTAATAATCTGAATTGAATTGTTGATTATTGTAACCCCTTGGGAAAACACAGAGCCATAACTGAAAAATATATTGCAAAAGAAACAATAAAATGGTATACTAGAAAATACCTTTTCTAGCATGAAAGTTGAAAATGATAGAGAAGTAGACCAAAAAATAAATAAGATACATAGGAAAGAAATAGCAAAATGCAGACATAAATTTTACCTTATTAGTTATTAAGTGTAAATGGATTAACACTCCAAGAAATAGTAGAGATTGGCAGAAGGGTAAAAACAAAAACATGATGGAACTCTGTGCTGTCTTTGAGAGTCACAACTTAGATTTAAAGATACAAATAATTGAAAGTAAAAGGGTAAAATATGATATGCTATCAGACAGTAACAATAAGAGAGTGACAGTGGCTGTATTAATATCAGAAAATAGACTCTTAAGACAACAATTTTTACTAGAGACACAGAAGGATATTTTAGTTGATAAAAAGGTCAATTCATCAAGAAGACTGAACAGTTATAAATACATACATGAAGCTAACAGTAGAGCCACAATATCCACGAAGTAAAAAATGGAAAGAATTGAAAGGAGAAATAGAAAATTTCATAATAGTTGGAGGCCTCATTATCCCACTTGAATAATGGATATAACAAGTAGGTATAACATCAATAAGGAAATAGAGGCTTTAACAATGCCATAAACCAATTAGACAACTATACAGCACTCCATATAACAACAGAAGAGTATATATTCGTTTCAACTGCACATTGAAAATTCTCTATGATAGACTGTATGTTAGACCATAAAACAAGTCTCAATAAATGTTAAAATAATTGAAATAATACAAAGTATATTCATCAAATGAAATGAGAAAACAGCTACACAATGGAATTTGAGAAACTTTTAAAAGTGTAGAAACCAAATCACATTTTCCTAAATATCCAATAGGCCATCAAAGAAATTAAAAGGGGAATTAGAAAATATTTTCAGTTGACTGAAACAAACACACACCATGCCAAAAATTATAGGTTACAATTTAAGCAGTATATAGAGGGAAACATGAGTATTAAAAAAAGAAGAAATCTCTTGAATCAGTAGCCTAAACTTCACCTTTAAGAAAGTAGAAAAAGAAGAGCAAACTAAACCCTAAACAGGTAGAAGGAAGGAAAGACTAAAGACTAGAGCAGAAATATATGGACTAGAAAATAAATCAAACAATAAAGAAAAGCAACACAACCGAAAGTTGGATCTGTGAAAAGATAAACAATTAGCTAGACTGATCTCAAACAAACAAACAAACAAAAAACAAAACCCAACAACTCAAATTCATAATATCAGGAATAGAGGGAACATTACTATTGACTAAAAGATATTAAAGGATAAAAAGCGTTATAAGGAAATACTATGAACACTTTAAGCCAACACGTAAGTTAACACACATAAAATAGACGTACTGCTGTAGATCTGTAATGAGTAGAGATTGAATTAGCAATCGAGAAACTTCTCACAACACAAACCTTGGCCCAGAATGCTTCACTCTTGAATTCCACCAAATACTTAAAGAAAATATTAACACAAAGTTTTTGCAAAATAGTCTAAAAAGTAAAAGGGGAAGAGGAGACATTTACCAACTCATTCTATGAGGCCAGCATTACCTTCTTATCAAAACCAGATGTCACAAGTAAAGAAAACTACAGAAAAATATGTCTTATAAGAGTAAGGCAAAAGTTCTAAAAAATTAGCACATAGAAACCAATATATTAAAAGTCTTATACACCATGAAGAAGTCAGATTTATCCTATTGACAAAGAGATGGCACATGTTTGTTCACAGTGGTGATGAAAATGTTCTGTAATTAGGTAATGGAGATGATTGCACATCAAGGTTAATATACTGAAAACCCGCCAATTTGTACATTTAAAAGGGTGAGTTTTATGGTATGTGAATTATATCTCACAAAACTATTCTAAAACGACTATGAATCCTACACAATTTTGTTCAAAAAATTGAAGAGGTAGTAACACATAATCCATGTTATAAAGTATGTATTACCTGGATCCCAAAGCAGAAGTCAGTAGAAGAAAAACAAATTTGCCATGCAATATTCATCCTGAATATAGACGCAAAAATCTCCAAACAATAATCATTTGAATTTTGCAATATGTATAAATGACCATACCTAGTGTCCAAATGGAATTTACCCAAGTAATGCAAGCCTAGATTATCCTTTGAAAAGTGATCTATTTAATTCACCATTCATGGCTATTAGAGTGAATAAATCTTTCTGAAATACTAACAATTGCTGATGAGAATGCTGAGCAACTGGAACTCTCATATTTTATGGTGGGAATGCAACTGGTACAGTCATTTTGAAACACAGTTTGCCAGTTTCTTATAAAGTTAACATTTACCAGATGACTTTGCAACCTCTCACCTAGGTACTTGCAAATTGAAATAAAAAACTTGTTTATACAAATTCTTGAATGCAAATGCTATTTGCAGTTTTACTTGTTATAAGCAACTCACCCTCAAACGGAGAAAGGAAAAACAAACTGTTGTGCATATAAATGAAAAAATGCTACTTAAAAATATAAAGGAACATACTAGTGATACACATATGTCAGTTACTCAGAAATGCATTATTTTAAGAGAAAGAAGCTAGACTCAAAATGCAAGTGTATGATCCATTTATAAGGGGAAAGCTGCTTTTATTAATGTTATGCTTTTTATATTAAATTATACATGTTAGAATATGACACATATGACCTTAAGTATATTACATGCAAATCAGATTACTATATATTACATGCCTAAATGAAATTACATGCAATAAATATGTAATTTAAATGAATTGTATATATGACACATGCCATATATATATCTTAGAAATTTGTAACACATGGACAGTCACCTAAAATCAGAGCACCTAGAGTTATTTTAATTTTGATGAATTTCCTTTAATTTTAAGTATGCATACATATGTATGTACATGCACTTACATATATATGATTTTGATAGTCTTGTATAATTTATTTTTAGTGAAAATGTAATAATAATTAGTTCAAATGCCTCAGGCTAATGTTTGCATAATATTCCATCAAATATTAATGCTACTAATTAGTAACAAAATTAACATCAACAATAACCAATAGCTACATTTGGTTTTCACTCTAACTCCAGAAACATAATGTTACTGTTTTAAGTTATATTTAAACTTAGTACATTTCAGTTATTACAACCTCAAAACAGTTTTTGTGCACTTAAAATTTATTGAAACCAGAGGGCAGACAGCAGAAGCAAGAAGAACTACAATCCAGGACCAGATGGCTTCACAGGTGGATTCTATCAAACATATAGAGAAGAGCTAACACCCATCCTTCTCAAACTCTTCCAAAAAATTGCAGAGGAAGGAAAACTCCCAAACTCATTCTATGAGGCCACCATCACCGTGCTACCAAAACCACACAAAGATACTACAAGAAAAGAAAATTACAGACCAATATCACTGATGAATATAGATGTAAAAATCCTCAACAAAATACTAGCAATCAAAATCCAAGAACACATTAAAAGGATCATACACCATGATCAAGTGACATTTATCCCAGTGATGCAAGGATTCTTCAATATATGCAAATCAAACAATGTAATACACCATATTAATAAAATGAAGAAAAAAACCCGTATGATCATCTCAATAGATGCAGAAAAAGCTTTTGACAAAATTCAACACCCATTTATAATAAAAACTCTCCAGAAAGTGGGCATAGAGGGAAACTACTTCAACATACTATAGGCCATATACAACAAACCCACAGCAAACATCATTCTCAATGGTGAAAAACTGAAAGCATTTCCTCTAAGATCAGGAACAAGACAAGGATGTCCACTCTCACAACTATTATTCAACATAGTTTTGGAAGTCCTAGCCATGGCAATCAGAGAAGAAAAAGAAATAAATGGAATACAAATTGGAAAAGAAGAAGTAAAACTGTCACTGTTTGCAGATGACATGATACTATACATACAGAATCCTCAAGATGCCACCAGCAAACTACTAGAGCTAATCAATGAATGTGGTAAAGTTTCAGGATACAAAATGAATGCACAGAAATCTCTTGTATTCTGATAACTAACGATGAAAAATCTGAAAGAGAAATTAAGGAAACACTCCCATTTACCACTGCAACAAAAAGAATAAAATAATTAAGAATAAACCTACCTAGGGAGACTAAAGACCTGTGTGCAGAAAACTATAAGACACTGATGACAGAAATTAAAGATGATACCAACAGAAGGAGAGATATACCATGTTCTTGGATTGGAAGTCTCAATATTGTGAAAATGACTATACTACCCAAAGCAATCTACAGATTCAATGCAATCCCTATCAAATTACCAATGACATTTTTCACAGAACTAGAACAAAAAATCTTAAAATTTGTATGGAGATACAAAAGACCCTGAATAACCAAAGCAGTCTTGAGGGAACAAAACGGAGCTGGAGGAATCAGACTCCCTGACTTCAGACTATACTACAAAGCAGTAATCAAGACAATATGGTACTGGCACAAAACAGAAATATAGATTAGTGAAACAGGATAGAAAGCCCAGAGATAAACCCACACACTTATGGTCAACTAATCTATGACAAAGGAGGCAAGGATATACAATGGAGAAAAGACAGTCTCTTCAATAAGTGGTTCTGGGAAAACGGGACAGCTACATGTAGAAGAATGAAATTAGAACACTCCCTAACACCATACACAAAAATAAACTCAAAATGGATTAGAGACCTAAATGTAAGACTGGGAACTATAAATCTCTTAGAGGAAAACATAGAGAGAACACTCTTTGAGATAAATCACAGCAAGATATTTTTCAATCCACCTTCTAGAGTAATGGAAATTAAAACAAAAATAAACAAATGAGACCTAATGAAACTTAAAAGCTTTTCACAGCAAAGGAAACCATAAACAAGACAAAAATACAACGCTCAGAATGGGAGAAAATATTTGCAAATGAATCATCAAAGGATTAATCTCCAAAATATATAAAAAGCTCATGCAGCTCAATATTAAAAGAGCAAACAACCCAATCCAAAAATGGGCAGAGACCTAAATAAGCATTTCTCCAAAGAAGACATGCAGATGGCCAAGAAGCACATGAAAAGCTCTTCAACATCACTAATTATTAGAGAAATGCAAATCAAAACTACAATGAGGTATCACCTCACACCAGTAAAAATGGGCATCATCAGAAAATCTATAAACATCAAATGCTGGAGAGGGTGTGGAGAAAAGGGAACCCTCTTTCACTCTTAGTGGGAATTTAAATTGATACAGCCACTATGGAGAACAGTATGGAGATTCCTTAAAAAACTAAAAATAGAATTACCATATGACTGAGCAATCCCACTACTGGGCATATACCCAGAGAAAACCAAAATTCAAAAAGACACATGCACCCCAATGTTCATTGCAGCACTATTTACAATAGCCAGGTCATGGAATCAACCTAAATGCCCATCGACAGGTGAATGGATAAAGAAGATGTGGTACATATATACAATGGAATATTACTCAGCCATAAAATGGAATGAAATTGGGGTCATTTGTGGAGACGTGGATGCATCTAGAGACTGTCATACAGAGTGAAGTAAGTCAGAAAGAGGAAAACAAATATCATATATTAATGCATGTATGTGGAACCTAGAATATGGTACAGATGAATTGGTTTGCAGAGCAGAAATTGAGACACAGAAATAGAGAAAAAAACGTATGGACACCAAGGGGGGAAAGCGGCGGGGGGTGGGGGTGGGAGTGTGATCAGTTGGATTTGGATTTGCATGTATACACTGATGTGTATAAAATGGATGACTAATAAGAACCTGCTGTATAAATAAATAAATAAAATAAAATTTTAAAAAAAGAAAGTTCACCCTACAAAATTATGTTTGAAATAAAATAGCTTCTAGACATTAAAAAAAAAAAATTATCGAGAGTAGATCTCATGTTGTGTTCTTATTACAAGAAAGATAAAACAAAACAAAACAAAAAACATGTTTATATTCATAGTATTGGACTCCATTTATTTTACTCTGCTCCCTCTTTTTAAGAGCTATAATTTTTAGCACTCTTTCACCTAAACTTGAAGATTGTTTTCTAAAATTATTTTGAAATATGATTAAAATATCAGACTTTTCAACAAATATGCTTTTGGTCCGTAGGCAATAATTAACACATATGATACTCAAAAAAAATGTTAGTCTGGAGTTTCGTATAAAACCAAACTGACATTTAAATAAGAAGCACAAACTATAATGAACATAAGTAACTCAGGTACTATTTTTTTTTATTAATTTTTTCTGGTTAAGCTATTAAACAAACTGTTCTCCCTGATGACTGCAACGATGTTTACTTAAATACAGGTTGTCAGCATACAGATATATACCTAAAACGACGCAGAAACTAAGCTTAGAAAGAGATCCTTTCCCAGTTGATCCCTGAGAGAACTACAGTTTCAGTTGACCACTTGATTGCAGCATATGAGAAACCCTGAACTAAAAGACCCAGCTAAATTATGCCTGGATTCCTGACCCAAAGAAACTGTGAGCTATTAATTATTGTTGCCATAATCCAGTAAATTTTGAGTAACATTTTGTTTATGCACCAATAGATAACTAATTCCAATAAATATCATTTTATAATAATCCAGTCCAGTTTCACTTTTTCCAGCTTTATTTGTGTATAATTGGCAAATAAAATTGTAAGATATTTAAAGTGTACAACGTGATGATTTGATATACCTATACATTTTCCCACATGGAGTTAACTCATCCATCACCTTACATATTTACCTTTGGCTTTTTGGTATTTTTTTGTTTGTTCGTTCTTTTGTGGGGTTTTTTTGAGGGGGCGGCTGGTGGTGAGAATATTTATATTCTACCCTCTTAGCAAATTTCTATTATACAGTAGTAACCTTATTATACATTACATCCTCAGACCTTATTCATCTTGTACCTCAAAGGCTTATACCCTTTAACCAACCTTTCCCTATTTCCCCACTGCCCTGGCCCCTGGCAACCAATTTTCTACTCTGTATGAGTTCGACTTTTTTTGTTCTTTTTGAGATTCCACATATAAGTGACACAATGCAGTGTTTGTTTTTCTCTGTCTGGCCTATTTCACTTAACACAAGTTCATTTCTCTTTAATTAATATATTTATTTTTAATCTATTTTTGGCTGTGTTGAGTCTTCATTGCTGCACGCAAGCTTTCTCTAGTTGTAGACGATTGGGGGCTACTCTTTGTTGCAGTGTGCGGGCTTCTCATTGTGGTGGCTTCTCGTTGTGGAGTATGGGCTCTAGGCATGCGGGCTTCATTAGTTGTGGCACCAGGGCTCAGTAGTTGTGGCGCTCAGGCTCTAGAGCACAGGCTCGGTAGTTGTGGTGCATGGGCCCAGTTGCTCTGCGGCATGCGGGATCCTCCAGTACTAGGGCTCGGACCCATGTCCCCTGCATTGGCAGGCAGACTCCAAACCACTGCACCACAAGTTCACTTTTGTAAACAGATTTTTGCCACTGAGTTCAAAGTCTTGGTTTAGTACCTGACTTAGTATCTTCTCTCTAGGATAGAACTCATTTCCAGCAGTCTTCTCTGGGGACTATAATGCTTTTGGATTGTGCTCTGTTACTTACTGAAAGACCTCCTGAATACTTATAGTTTGGGTATCTCCTGAATTCCTTATTGCCCTTCCTACTGATATAAATTTCTCACCACTTAGAATGTATATATTTAATGCCAACTTTTCCTTGATTTCCATACTGGTTCTAATTCAGACTAGAGTTCTTAGCACATGAACTTTCAAACCTACATATATATGTATAAATTGTAAATACCTGTACACAATTATACTCTGAACTACCAGACAGAGTTCTGAGCATACATACTCAGGAATATCCTGAACCACTTTTCATCCCCTAAGGGCAGAATTTTTCCACCCTGCCAAGCAAGTCTTATTATGGGTCCCTGGCTCTTCCAATACTGCACTTTCCAAGGATACTAATAGAATGTGGTAGTGAAAAGCTTTAGTTTTGTAGTTAAATTTACTAACCACTGCAGAAATTCCTACTTCATTTATTAAAAAGTGTGAACTTGGGCTTCCCTGGTGGCGCAGTGGTTGACAGTCCACCTGCTGATGCAGGGGACGCGGGTTCATGCCCCAGTCCAAGAAGATCCCACATGCTGTGGAGCAGCTGGGCCCGTGAGCCATGGCCACTGAGCCTGTGCATCTGGAGCCTGTGCTCCGCAACAGGAGAGGCCACAACAGTGAGAGGCCCGCATACTGAAAAAAAAAAAAAAAAAAAGTGTGAACTTAAAAGATTTTAGTCTTCCTTTTAGAATCAAATGAAGTAACATACAGGAAGCACCTAGTGCAGCTTTTGGTCCAGATTAAATGGTGACTATTCTTATCACTAATTTTCATATACTACATGTAGCAATATAAAAACCTCCTTATTTAAAAAGTTCTCCAGAAGAAAGCATAAGTTAGAATTTTACATTAATTTAATATAACTATCAATGAAATCTACCCTGTAATTTCTCTATGTATGTGTGTATACATATAAATATATGTATTAATAATACCGTCCAGTATGTTATAAATCACACCAAGATTGTGTGCATTGCACAAGAAGGTTGAACTGCAGCTTCTCAAAAGGGGTCCATTATAAAGTGACTCAATATTCATAATACATAACAGATAATACAGGCAATTCATACAGATCATAAATGAAGCCTTGGATGTATCACCCTAGGAGAGTAAGAGAAAAAGAGAGCTATACCCTTGAGTAACACCAGCCATTAAAGGAATTAAAAAAGTAATAATAATAACCATTGCTCGACATTTTAATAGAAAGATATTCTTGTAGATATTCTTTATATAATTTTCTTATAGTATAACTTACACATAAGTATAAAGCTAAATATGCTTTATTTGAGCTGATAGTTCAGGGGTAGCTTATAGTCCATGTTTTGTTTTGGGTTTTTTTGTTTGTTTTTTGGATAACACAAAAAATTTACAAAGTAAACACAAATCGAATAAAAAAATGTAACTTTCTTAATTACAGCCTTAACTTAATATAAAGGATCATATTATGCTAAAACTAAATTATAAAGTTTGAGTTAACTGTAAAATTACAGTTTGTAGTTTTTGTCTTTTACTTGTTATCAGTTGATTTTTCTTATTTTGAACATGTTGGGTTACTGATGTTATTGCCTGTGTAATTGTTTTATTTTGTTATCCTGTTAATGAATTTAAATACAATCATCCATTATTTTTAATGGGGCAATAAAATATGTACCCCAAAACACAACAATAATGAGAAGAACAAAGACTCTGTCAACTGTATATCAGCAATGGGGGTTTCATATCTAGTCAGATATGAATTAGTGAAAACAGAGGTTGAGTCATTCAGCTTACCTAGTGCTTACACTAGGAGAATAAATAGTGATCCTAGGTTTGTCTTTAGGAACAACTCTTCAGTTGTGCTGTTGCTGGTGCAATAGCACTGTTGTTATGGCACTAAATGAGTTTTGATTTTAAAATCTATTTAGGAAGGAATGGTGCCTAAAGAATCTGGATATGATAAAAAAATTATTTTTGAATAAAAAAATGTACTAAACAAAGCCCAAAGCATTGGTGTCTGCTGTAAGCTTCTAGAACCATATGAAGTCAATACTATTCACAATATTTAATATTTCTACATTTAAATTTTACAGGTCTACATAACCAAAATTACTGAGTTTTTACACTAGCTTTAAAAATTATTTTGTTTCATAATCAGCTTTCAGCTTTTTAGGAAGGAAGAACAAGCAACACTAGATATTTCTACATTAATAATAAGTGTGGAGTTTATAATAGTAATAATACTTTTAAAAATAATACATTTAGCATGGAAAATATAATATTATAGCTTTCTCTCCCTTCCTCCCTCCCTCTCTCCCTCTCTTTCTCCCTTCCTCCCTCCTTCTTATTCTTTCTCTTTCAAACAAAATTTTCAATTGAAAATGGAAGAAAAGTTAATTTGAGTCAAGATTGGATGGATTTATTTTCTCCCATTTGTATCTCTTTTTTGATAATGATGGATGCCAGAGTTATCTCTGCATGTAATAGTAGTTTAGGTGATGGACAATAGTGACAATGAATAAAGCCAAATTAATATCATTTACTAATTAGCACTAGTCTAACTGGGTTATCTTTGGAAATTAGGGACAATATATAGAGAGAGAGAGGAGAGAGAGGAAGAAAAAGAGAGATTCCATATTCATACATTGTAACTGAAATAACGACAGAACAAAACCCAGAACAAAGACAATGCAAGTTCTTAAGACTTAGAATCTAGTTTCACTGTAAAGAAATTGTAAAGACTGTAGTAACAAACTTTGGCACAACTAGATAAATGTGTTATTTTTCTAAATGTTCCAGAAAATTTTTAATAGATTCTGTTAAGATTGAAAGGCTCATCTTTAAATTATCACTTAAAATTAGAAGTGCCATACCCTACTGAGTAGTTTGTTGATTAAGAGTTGTAGAGGAAAGCCAATTAAGATGATACAAAATTTCAAATGCTTTCTCTCTGACAAACAACACTTATACTGAAAGAAGGAAATTTGAATTACCCACTGTCCTAAAGTTCACCTATTTCAAGATATGTGAACTTTAGAATGCATACCTCTCTAGTAATTCTACAGGCTAAATTATGTTTAAGAATGCATATCTCTCTAGTAATTTTACAGGTTATGTGCATCATATATATTTTTAAATTTAGTTTACTCATACCAAAGAACAAAGACCTAGTGCTACATCATTTGAAGATTAGTGTTATAAGAGAAAATAGAAAATGCCATTTTTATTGTATTAAGAACATTTAACATGAGATTAGCCCTTTTACCAAATTAAGTGTTTAATACAATATTGTTAACTGTAGACATGCTGTTGTACAGCAGATCCCTGAAACAATCATCTTGCATAACTAAAATTTTATACTTGTCAATTAGCAACTCCCCATTTCCCCCCTGCCTCTAGCCCCTGGCAACTACATTTCTACTCTGTGCTTCTACAAATTTGGCTATTTTAGGTATCTTATATAAGTGAAATCAAACAGTGGATTTCTGTGATCGATTTATTTCACTTAGCATAACACCCTCCAGATTCATCCACATTGTTGCATATTGTCGGATTTCCTTCTTTTTCAATACTGAATAATATGCCATATATGTATATACCACATTTTCTTTATCCATTCATCCATGGATGAGCATTTATGCTTTTTCTACATATTGGCTATTGTGAAAAATGCTGCAGTGAACATGGCAGTACACATATCTCTTTGAGATCCTTATTTCTGTTTTGTAAGATAAATACACAGAGAAGGAGAGACAAGATGGCGGAAGAGTAAGACGCAGAGATTACCTTCTTCCCCACAGATACACCAGAAATACAGCTACACGTGGAACAACTCCTGCAGAACACCTACTGAACGCTGGCAGAAGACCCCAGACCTCCCAAAAGGCAAGAAACTCCACACTTACCGGGGTAGGGCAAACAAAAAAACCCTAAAAACAGAG
>RJWK010024226.1:0-28520 GCA_004363435.1 Platanista minor
TGTTTTTGTATCCATTCAGCCAGTCTGTGTCTTTTGGTGGGAGCATTTAATCTGTTTACATTTAAGGTAATTATCGATATATATGTTCCTATTCCCGTTTTCTTAATTGTTTTGGTTTTGTTATTGTAGGTCTTTTCCTTCTCTTGTGTTTCTTGCTTAGAGACGTTCCTTTAGTGTTTGTTGTAAAGCTGGTTTGGTGGTGCTGAACTCTCTCAGCTTTTGCTTGTCTGTAAAGGTTTTAATTTCTCCATCAAATCTCAATGAGATCCTTGCTGGGTAGAGTAATCTTGGTTGTACGTTTTTCTCCTTTATTACTTTAAATATGTCCCGCCACTCCCTTCTGGCTTGCAGAGTTTCTGCTAAAAGATCAGATGTTAACCTTATGGGGATTCCCTTGTGTGTTATTTGTTGTTTTTCCCTTCCTGCTTTTAACATGTTTTCTTTGTATTTAATTTTTGATAGTTTGATTAATATGTGTCTTGGCGTGTTTCTCCTTGGATTTATCCTGTAAGGGACTCTCTGTGCTTCCTGGACTTGATTAACTATTTCCTTTCCCTTATTAGGGAAGTTTTCAACTTTAATCTCTTCAAATATTTTCTCAGTCCCTTTCTTTTTCTCTTCTTCTTCTGGGACCCCTATAATTCCAATATTGGTGTGTTTAATGTTGTCCCAGAGGTCTCTGAGACTGTCCTCAGTTCTTTTCATTCTTTTTTCTTTATTCTGCTCTGCAGTAGTAATTTCCACTATTTTATCTTCCAGGTCACTTATCCGTTCTTCTGCCTCAGTTATTCTGCTATTGATCCCATCTAGAGTATTTTTAATTTCATTTATTGTGTTGTTCGTTGTTGCTTGTTTCCTCTTTATTTCTTCTGGGTCCTTGTTAAATGTTTCTTGCATTTTCTCTGTTCTATTTCCACGATTTTGGATCATCTTTACTATCATTATTCTGAATTCTTTTTCAGGTAGACTGCCTATTTCCTCTTCATTTGTTAAGTCTGGTGGCTTTTTATCTTGCTTCTTCATCTTCTGTGTGTTTTTTTGTCTTCTCATTTTGCTTATCTTACTGTGTTTGAGGTCTCCTTTTTTTTTTTTTGTGGTACACGGGCCTCTCACTGTTGCAGCCTCTCCCGTTGCGGAGCACAGGCTCCGGACGCGCAGGCTCAGCGGTCATGGCTCATGGTCCGTGGCATGTGGAATCTTCCCAGACCGTGGCACGAATCCGTGTCCCCTGCATCAGCAGGCGGACTCTCAACCACTGCGCCACCAGGGAAGCCCGAGGTCTCCTTTTCGCAGGCTGCAGGTTCGTAGTTCCCGTTGTTTTTGGTGTCTGTCCCCAGTGGCTAAAGTTGGTTCAGTGGGTTGTGTAGGCTTCCTGATGGAGGGGACTAGTGTCTGTGTTCTGGTGGATGAGGCTGGATCTTGTCTTTCTGGTGGGCAGGTCCATGTCTGGTGGTGTGTTTTCGGGTGTCTGTGGCCTTATTATGATTTTAAATAGAAAGTGGTAATATTTCTAGCATTAATAGAACCCCAGCTGCCAAATGATAATGACTCTATAGTGTGCCTCCATCCTATTGACTGTTAAAGGGCAATAAGTTCTCCCTGGCTGTGATTGCAGCAATTGAAAGTTTTATTTTTCATATCTTGTATAGGGATGAGATCATCCAATATTTTTCTTTGTAGCAAGTAAGGTGGTTTGTGAAGACTCAGAAAATGGATTATCTGGTGAGCTCTCTGTACAGGTTACTGGGTCCAAAATGCGTAGAACCGTTTCAGCCATTTTTTCTCCTGGGTGCTGCAGAATTCAACTGTTGATGGAAACTTTTTTTGACCATTAGTGCCAACATTTCCCAGAAGATGAGAATTTACTGCTTTTGCCACCTTGTGATTTGTTAACGCTAGTTCTGCCATGCTGTGAGGTTGTGCATTAGGGTAGTGTTTGCTCTCTTCCCCAGTGCAAGGAGATCAAGAGCTCCTCCAACAACTTCTGCGTAGCTCTCATTTCCTGATGAAACTGTTCCTGTTCACTCAGGAGATGTTGTATAGCACTCTGTGCATCACGGTTTTGACACTGTAAAACTGCTCTAAAGTTGGTTAACTCATCTGCTATAACCCTGCTTGCAAGGAATTTACTTCGCCACACATCACAGTGTATCGACATCCATTCTAACTGTTCGGAAAGCTGAGCTATGTTTTGACCTAGGGCTTCGTTTTCTAAAATAAGCTGATTTTTCTCACAAGCTAGACATTCAAAGTGATATTGAAGAGCATCCCCAACAGAAGCCACCAACAGCTTTTTAAACTCATGATTGACCTCTGACTGTACTCTGAGCTGGTTTGAAAGACCTTCTTTGTCCTGTAGTAACCTCCTTTCAGAGTTCTTGAGCTTCTCCAATATATTCTTTACCTCGGATAGTTCCTTTCTGGATTCTTCAACTCCCTCTGGCTGGCCAAGGAATTCTCCTTTATGATGTCCCAGAGACTTAACCCTTGCATTTTTGTTGGGGATATCATGGGTTATAGCGGCTTTGGGAACTAATATTCTTACAGCTTCAACTTCCACTGCTTTTTCAGCGAGAATCTTCCCTAGCTGAAGAACGCCTGGGCTCTCTGATGGAACTGCTTTCTTTCGTGAACTTGGAAGGATGTGATGCTTATAGGTTGGATTCCAGGAGTAACTTCAATAGATTTAGGTGGCTTCTCAGTTTCCATTCCATCTCCCGCTCCTCGAATTGGGGATGAAGTAAGGATTACTTTGGTTTCTAAACTTTCAAGAGTAGTCATTTTTTTCACCAATAAAAATGCACCCCAAGACTTCTACTAAAAAACCTCTCACACTCTTACTCTTCCTATGGCAGGGGGCCTCACTTTACAGGTTCTTCATCTAGATCTCACTGGGCTAACTTCTCTAGATTGCTTATTTGAGATTTTTCTTGTTTCTTGAGGTGAGATTGAATTGCTGTAATCTTCCCTCTTAGAACTGCTTTTGCTTGGTCTCATAGGTTTTGAGTCATCGTGTTTTCATTGTCATTTGTTTCTATGTATTTTTAAAATTTCTTCTTTGATTTCTTCAGTGATCTCTTGGTTATTTAGTAGTGCACTGTTTAGCCTCCATGTATTTGTGTTTTTTGCAGTTTTTTTCCTGTAATTGATTTTCAGTCTCATAGCATTGTGGTCAGAAAACATGCTTGATACGATTTCAATTTTCTTAAATTTTCCAAGGCTTGATTTGTGACCCAAGATGTGATCTATCCTGGAGAATGTTCTATGTGCATTTGAGAAGAAAGTGTATTCTGACACTTTTGGTTGGAATGTTCTATAAATATCAATTAGGTCTGTCTGGTCTATTGTGTCATTTAAAGCCTGTTTTTCCTTATTTATTTTCTGTTTGGATGATCTGTCCATTGGTGTAAGTGGGGTTTTAAAGTCCCCTACTGTTATTGTGTTACTGCTGATTTCTCCTTTCATGGTTGTTAGCATTTGTCTTATGTATTGAGGTGCTCCTTTGTTGCGTGTGTAAACATTTATAATTGTTATATCTTCTTCTTGGATTGATCCTTTAATCATTATGTAGTGTCCCTCCTTATCTCTTGTAACAGTCTTTATTTTAAAGTCTATTTTATCTGATACGAGAATTGCTACTGCAGCATTTCTTGATTTCCATTTGCATGGAGTGTCTTTTTCCATCCTGTCACTTTCAGTCTGTATGTTTCCCTAGGTCTGAAGTGAGTCTCTTGTAGACAGCATATATATGGGTCTTGTTTCTGTATCCATTCAGCCAGTCTGTGTCTTTTGGTTGGGGCATTTAATCCATTTACATTCAAGGTTATTATTTATATGTATGTTCCTATTACCATTTTCTTAATTGTTTTGGGTTTGTTTTTGTAGGTCTTTTTCTTCTCTTGTGTTTCCTGCTTAGACAGGTTTCTTTAGCATTTGTTGTAAAGCTGGTTTGGTGGTGCTGAATTCTCTTAGCTTTTGTTTGTGTGAAGAGCTTTCTTGACTTCTCCATCGAATCTGAATGAGATCCTTGCTGGGTAGAGTAATCTTGGTTGTAAGTTTTTCCCTTTCATCACTTTAAATATATCCTGCCACTCCCTTCTGGACTGCAGAGTTTCCACTGAAAAATCAGCTCATAACCTTATGGGGATTCCTTTGTATGTTATTTTTTATTTTTCTCTTGCTGCTTTTAATATTTTTTCTTTTAATTTAATTTTTGTTAGTTTGATTAATATGTGTCTTGGTGTGTTTTTCCTAGGGTTTATCCTGTATGGGACTCTCTGTGCTTCCTGGACTTGGGTGACTATTTCCTTTCACATGTTAGGGAACTTTTCCACTATAATCTCTTCAAATATTTTCTCAGACCCTTTCTCTTTCTCAGACCCTTTCTCTTTCTCTTCTTCTTCTGGGACCCTTATAATTCGAATGTTGGTGCATTTAGTGTTGTCCCAGAGGTCTCTGAGATCGTCTTCAATTCTTTTCATTCTTTTTTCTTTGTTCTGCTCCTCGGCAGTTATTTCCACCATTTTGTCTTCCAGCTCACTTATTTGTTCTTCTGCCTCTGTTATGCTGTTATTGATTGCTTCTAGGGTATTTTTCATTTCAGCTATTGTGTTGTTCATCTCTGTTTGTTTGTTCTTTAGTTCTTCTAGATCTTTGTTAAATATTTCTTGTATTTTCTCAGTCCGTGCTTCCATTCTTTTTCCAGGATTCTGGATCATCTTTACTATCATTACTCTGAATTCTTTATCAGGTAGATTGCCTATTTCCTCTTCATTTATTTGTTCTTGTAGGTTTTTACCTTGCTCCTTCATCTGTGACATTTTTCTGCTGTCTCATTTTTTTTGTTTTTGGTTTTTTTAATGAGCTGGATTGTGTTCCTGTTTTACTGGTTGTTTGGCCTGAGGCTTCCAACACCGGAGTTTGTAGGCTGTTGGGTAGAGCTGGGTCTTGGTGCTGAGATGAGGAACTCTGTGAGACCTCACTCTGATGAATATTCCCTGGGGTCTGAGGTTCTCTGTTAGTCCAGTGGTTCGGACTTGGAGCTCCCACCACAGGAACTTCTGCCTGACCCTGAGCTGGCAAAAAAAAAAAAAAAAGAGAACAATAACAAAGTAAAAAGTAAAATTAGACTAGGAAACTAACAGATATGTTAGAAAGAATGTAAAAATAAAAATATAGATGAATCAACAACTGGAAGGTACATCAGTACCACAATAGTAAAAAAGAGGAGGGAAAAGAAAAAAAAAAAGGGTTGTGGGGGAAGGCCTTGGCTGTGGAGGGAGGGGCTTAAGCAAGGGTGAGGTTTGGGTGGTGGGTGGGGCCAACGCTCAGGACGCACAGGGTTGGAAAAGGCCCTGGGGGCTGTGTGGGGTGCTGCTTAAGCTCAAGGAACAGTAGGGGCCCAGGTGTGCCCCCCACCCCTGCTCTCAGAGGGCAGGAGACCTCACCTGGGAGCCCAGCAGGCTTCCTGAGCTCGAGTGGGTGGGGCAAACGCCCTCCTCTCTCGCCACTCCAGTCTGGAGTCTGGGAGGGCCCCTCCTGCCTGCCTCTCCTGATCTCCCCGGTCTCCCTCCTATGCTCAGAAAGACCCACACAGCCTGGAGGGGGCTTGGAGGTCAGGGGATCGCCCTGGGAGCTCAGTAGGCTCCTTGGGCCCTAGTGGGCAGGGCAGTCGCCCTCCTCTCCTCTTCTGCTCCTCCAGGATGGCCCCTCCCACCTACCTCTTCTATTCTCCCCTCAGCCTCCTTCCTGTGCCTTCAGGACCCACGCAGCCTGAACGGGGCTTGGGGGGAAGCAGCTTGGGAACTCAGCAGGCTCCATGGCCTGAGTGGGCCAGACTCCCTCCCATCTGCCTCTCCTGATCTCTGTGGCCTCAGGGGCACCAATCTTGTCTGGCCTCCACTTCTCCTCTCCCCTTGGTCCCACTAAGTCCTACCGCTCACTCTGGGGTTCCTCCCGTCTCCTTGGGGGTCAGGGTTCCCTACCAGCTGCCGGTAGGCGCCGTAGTTTTGGGGAGATGCTCTCTATTTTTTTTTTGAAAAATTTTAACTTAAAAAGGAAATTTTAAGTTTAAAAAGGAAAGTGGCATTTACCCTTTACTAGATTCAGTAATTAACATCTTGCCAAATTTGCTTCTCTTCCTCCCTACCACTCTTTCCCATTTCTGTCCCCCTATGTACATATGTAAAAATACACATGTGTATTTTCTGAATCATTTGAATATAAGCTTCAGACTTTATGACATATCAGCATGTGTCTCCTAAGAGATAGAATAGTCTATATAACTAAAATACCATTATCAGAATCAAGAAATTTAACATTGCTACAATAATATCTAATATACAGTTCATATCCAGAATTCTACAATTGTCCCCCAAGTGTTTTTATAGCCATCCTCCCCCATCAGCGTATGATCTCATCAAGAATCACACATTTTTATTTGGTTGTCCTGAATCTTTAACTCCTTTAATTTTAAAAAACTTGCCTTTTTAGTCATTTATGATACTGTTTTTTTTTTCAATCAGAAAAAAATTTTATTCTAATATAATGTCTACTGCAGATGGCAGTGTACACTAGTACGGGTTTCTGGGAAGCCATTTGGCAATACATACCAAGAGCCTTTAAAAATTCATGACCTTTGGGCTTCCCAGGTGGCACAGTGGTTGAGAGTCCACCTGCCAATGCAGGGGCACGGGTTCATGCCCCGGTCCGGGAAGATCCCACATGCCGCGGAGTGGCTGGGCCCGTGAGCCGTGGCCACTGAGCCTGCGCGTCCGGAGCCTGTGCTCCGCAACAGGAGAGGCCACAACAGTGAGAGGCCTGCGTACCGAAAAAAAAAAAAAAAAATTCATGACCTTTGATTCAACAGTTGAATTTCTGGAAATTTGTCCTAAATAATCAGGAAACAGACAAGGATTTGTATAGAAAGATGTTCATTGCAAAATTATTTAAATAGCAAAATTTGAAAATGACTTAATAAACAGCAGTAAATGATAATAGTCATAAGATTTGAATGTGCTTTGAATAATGTATTGGGGAAATTTTCATGAAACTAAGTTCAAAAGTATACAAAACTCTTACCCTCTGTATATGTGTGTGTGTATATGTATATACATATGTACATATGTAACTTAAGAGTTTTTGCATACCCCTAAAATTCATATGTTGAAGCTCTAGCCCCCAGTATTTGGAGATAGGGCCTGTGAGGAGATGATAAAGGTTAAATGAGATCATAGAATGAGGCTCTAATCTGATAGGACTGATACCCTTTTAAGAAAAGGAAGAGACAACAGAGCTTTCCGTGTGAGGACATAGCAAGAAGGTGGCCATCTGCAAGCCAGAAAGAGAACTTTCATCAGGAAGCAAATCAGCCTGCACTGTGATCTTGGACTTCCTAGTCTTCAAACTTGTGGGATACAAATTTCTGTTGTTTAAACCACCTAGTCTGTGGTATTTTGTTATGGCAGCTGAGCAGACTAGTACAGATTTTGGTGCTGAGAGGTGGGGTGCTGCTGTAACAAATACCTAAAATTGTGACAGTGGCTTTGGAAGTTTGGGTAATGGGCAAAAAGGCTGGAAGGATTCTGAGGTGCATGCTAGAAAGAGCCAAGGTTGCTATGAAGGGACTCTTGGCAGAAATATGGATGTTAAAGGCTGTTCTGGAGAAGTGTCAGATGGAAATAAGGAACCGTTTATTGGAAACTGGAGGAAAGGTGATCCTTGTCATAAAGTGGCAATGAACTTGGCTGAATTGTTCGAGTGTTTTGTGAAAGGTAGAGTTTATAAGTGATCAAATTGGGTGTTTAGCAGAGGAGATTTCTAAGCTAAGCAATGAAGGTGTGGCTTGGGTCTTCCTTACTGCTTGTAATAAAATGCAAGAGGAGAGGATTGAATTGAAGAAGGAATTGTTAAGTAAAAAGGAACCAGAACTTGGAGATTTGGAAATTCTTAGCCTATCCTTAGCCTATATATTGTGAAAAATGAGAAATCTTGTTCTGAAGAAAACACTAAAGAGATCATGGGTGTGACTCATGGACTAAACCAGCCATCAGCAGAAGCCAGGAATAGAGATGGAATTATACCAGCAGAGACATTGCCAGTTTCAACTAAAGGGGACAGAGAAAGAGGGATGGAATGAAGGAAGGCTGTTGGATTTCTTGGATTCTACAAGACTAGATCATAGAGTTATTTGACTCTAAACATGTGCTATTCTTTTTTTTTTTTAATGGTTTGCTGTTTTTTTGTTTAATTTATTTATTTTTTGTTTTATTTTATTTTTGGCTGCGTTGGGTCTTCATTGCTGCTCATGGGCTTTCTCTAGTTGCAGGGAGCAGGGGCCTACTCTTTGTTGCGGTGTGCAGGCTTCTCATGCCGGTGGCTTCTCTTGTTGCAGAGCACGGGCTCTAGGCATGCAGGCTCAGTAGTTGTGGCCCATGGGCTCAGTAGTTGTGACCCGCGGGCTCTAGAGCGCAGGCTCAGTAGTTGTGGCGCACGGTCTTAGTTGCTCTGTGGCATGTGGGATCTTCCCGGACCAGGGCTCGAACCCTTGTCGCCTGCATTGGCAGGTGGATTCTTAATCACTGCGACACCAGGGAAGCCCACGTGTGCTATTCCTGAGGAAAGGCAAGAGTGACCCAGAAGGTGATTTGGAGAATATCAGGGCTTCCAGTCTTAGCACAGGCCCAAGGGACAGAGATGTTTCCTTTTGTTTCAGAGGGTGACCACCACAGAGAGCTGTGGGGCCAGGGCCACTCTGTAGAGCTGAGTGAGTGACAGTGCCACCCCAGTGGAAGGTGTGTCATTGAACCGAAGAGAATTATTCTCTAGCCTTAAGATCTAATGGAATTTGCCTTGCTAGGTTTTGGACTTGCTTGGGACCTGTCACTTCTTCTTTCCTATTTCTCCCTTGTGGAGTGGGATTATCTTCCTGTCCCACCATTGTATTTTGGAAGCACATGTTTGGTTTTCACAGGTTCACAGCTGGAGAGGAATTTTGCCTCAGGATGAATCATAACTGGATTCTTACTCATATATAATTTAGTTGATATTTAAATGAGTTTTTGGACTTTAGAGTTGATGCTGGAATGAGTTAAGACTTCTGGGGCTGATGGACTAGAATGAATGTATTTTGCATGTTATAAGGACATGAATTTTGGGGGGCCAGAGGCAGAATGCTAGGGCTGAATTGTGTCCCCCTAAAATTCATATGTTGAAACACTAACTCCCAGTGTGATTGTATTTGGAGATAGAGCCTGTGAAGAGGAGTTGTAGGTTAAATGAAGTCATAAGGGTTGAGCCCTAATCTGATAAGGCTGGTGCCCTCTTAAAAAGAGGAAGAGACAACAGTGCTCTCTCTGCCATGTGAGAATATAGCAAGAAGGTAGCCATTTGCAAGCTAGGAAGAGAGTTCTCACTGAACTCTGCTAGAAACTTGATCTTTGGCTTTTGGCCTCCAGAGACTGAGAACATTAATTTCTGTTGTTTAAGCCACCTAGTCTATGGTATTTTGTTATGGCAGTCTGAGCAGACTAATATACTTACTGTAAATATATCTATACAATTAGGGGGAGAATACCTACAAAGAGGAGCACTAAAATACTAACCAAATTTGTCTCTGATATGTGGGATTATGACTTTTTAAACCCCTTTTTTGCATTTCTTACACTTTCTAAATATTTAACAATGTACTACTTTTAATAGTTAAAGGTTATTAACAAGAGTAATGGAGTAGTTGAATTCTTGTTCTAGATGTGGGTTTGCCGCATTCTCTCTGAGAGACTTTGGAAGTCTTTCCATTGTCTATTTCAATTTCTTGATGTGTAAAATGGGAGAGTTGGTCTAAATGATCTCTAGGACTCTTTTAGCTGTAATATCATGGGACCCTATAACTTCCGAGTCCTGAGATTTCTTCATGTGGGTGGTCCCTCCACTATCTTCTCCACTAGGGTCAGTTCTCTGCATTCACTTGTGACATGTCTTCAAAATATTTTCAGAAATCACTGGGCTACTGCTTTAAAGAAACCCTTACTCTTATCTTTGATATGAAAGTTTCTTTGGCCCCAATTACATCT
Source organism: Platanista minor (assembly GCA_004363435.1). NCBI lineage: Eukaryota > Metazoa > Chordata > Mammalia > Artiodactyla > Platanistidae > Platanista > Platanista minor. The sequence goes on from RJWK010024226.1 coordinate 10,071, forward strand.
TAAAAATGATGAGATTCTTTAAAAGTATTGGGGCCAACTATATGCTTCTTCCCAATGTTTTCTTTGTGGTCAAACCTTTCTGATGGTGAATTAAACGTTCAGTAAAAACACTTTGCATTCACTTTTATCTTAGGATATTTTAGTCTCCTTTGGTAACTGTAATATATGTAGATATGTCATAGGGTGATATTACATTATGTCCACATGTTTTTTTTATCCCATGTGTTATTGCTAGTTCTTGTTCCCATTACTTCAGGGAAAGATATGGAAGGCAAGAGCTGAAGAAATGGTCTTTGGGGCGTTAGTAACTGAAAGCCTAGGACTTGAGGGGAATGTTCAAAATGTTTTGAATAACTTTTATGGGAGGAAGCAGAGATTCACCATAATCTCCCTATTCCTGAGTAAGAGAAGCCTTCCTTGACTTGAGTAAGAGGAGAGAAGGTTGACCAGAGTAGACACATTGGGACCTTGTGTCTACTTTCTGGGTGGTACTAGTGAACAGTAGGACTCCAAAGAGGGAATGGCTGGATGCTATCTCTAGGCCAATGGGTCCCTATTGAGATTCCCATGCTCTAACAAGTCACACATGCTGCAGAATGAGTCCTGGGCTCTCTAGAAGTACCAAGTGAGACTCTGGTTCTAATGAAGCCACTTGGGCAGGATTAAGAGAGGTCTCAAGTGTTTTCTGTGTACTAAAGACCAAGGACTAGAGGCCATCTGGGATATTTCAGTGAATGCTATTACACAAAGACATACCTATGCCATGAGCAGTCACTTCACTGCAATGTCTTATTCTCACACTAAGTCGGTATTTGGAGCAATCTTCATGGATAGGTAAGACATACATTGAGATTCTGAAGATGTTTCTGTTTTCTGAGAACAGTAACATCAGTTCTCCTAGGAGAGGTCTTGAGCCTCTCTTTTTGGTTGTTGCTGCCTGTCTGGTTGATACTGCTTGATTCTTCCTGTGCTCTCTTGGGTAGGTGAATGCTTGTTCTCTCATTGAGGTACATTTGTGACTCTCCAGAAGTTACCTCAGAGTACTCTTCAGGGTACAGTTCCTGGGTGTGAGAGATTGCTCTGGTTCAGCCTCTTTCATCCACTATTGACTTCTTCCACCAGTAGATGTACTTAGCTTGCTGCTGGTGGTATCCTATCACATAGAGGCTTTTTTTTTTTTTTCCAGAGAACGGGCTGTAGGCACGCAGGCTTCAGTAGATGCAACATGCTGGCTCAGTAGTTGTGGCTCACGGGCTCTAGAGCGCAGGCTCAGTAATTGTGGCGCATGGGCTTAGTTGCTCCGTGGCACATGGGATTTTCCCAGACCAGGGCTTGAACCCGTGTCCCCTGAATTGGCAGGCGGATTCTTAACCACTGCACCACCAGGAAAGCCCATAGAGGCTTTTGGAATGGGGGGAATATCAAGACAGCTTAGGTCCAACCACATTCCACAAAATTTATTTGACTCCTGAGGACCTCACTTATTCTTGCTCTGAGAAACAAAGGCAATTTCATTCTATTCTCTATCTCCCAGCTCTGCTTCATCTATCCAGTCCTCTTTCTGTCTACTTAGGTAGGTACAGGGTTCAGATCAGCAATTCTTCCACCCAAGTAGACCTCCAACCTGTCTGGCTCCCATTCTTGCAAGCAACCCCAGTCTTTGTGAATCTTAGAACTTCTCACTTGGAATCAGAGAGGAGAAACAGGAGAAGGGGCTGGGTAACCTCTCTTCACCAACAACTGCTCTCCCAAAAGGTTGTTTATTCCCACATCAACATAAACATTCTGCTGGACAGCTGACAAAGATCCATTAAACTGCCTTTCAAAATTTCCTAAAATTTGGATTTGTCTGATTGTTTCTTCATAATTAGTTCTGGTTACTGCAGAGCTGATGTCAGTTTGTCCCTTTATTTGTGATGCTTATGTTAATTATTAGTTCAGATGATGTTATCCAGATCTCTTCACTGTTAAGGTATTTTTTCCCCTTTGTAATTAATAAGTAAACTGTTGGGGCTAGGTGGGTAATACTTTGAGACTGTGTGTGTATAACCTATTTTCTCATAGCCTTTCATCCATTAATTTTAGAATCTATTATGATTATGGCCTAAATTTATTATTATTCAATACATTGCTGGTCACAAAATGATGGTTTTCTATCATGCCTTTACATCAAGTAGCGGTCAGTCTTTTTTTTTTTTTTTTCTGGGTTCAAAACCCTCAACCATTTTTAAAATTTTTATTGGAGTATATAGTTGCTTTACAGCTGTCAATCTTCTGTAAAGAGCTTTCCTTCCTCTCCTATCCTTTTTTATGACTATCACTATGGACTCATGAATTCTTTTTTTAACTCAATGTTTACGTATAATCCAGTTCTTTCATTCTCTTTGATGCTCAAATTGTCCCAATTTGTCCTATGGGAGTCCCTTTAAAATCAGATCCTGTGTTCTTTTGATGTGACCCCGTCATTTTTTTGACCATTTCCTTCCTTTCCTGGTATAAGATGTTCCAGGCTCATCTTGTCCTTTCTCTGCCTCAGTTCTAGAATAAGGCATTTCTCCAATGAACCCTGGCTCCTTTTAGTGGGGGACGGTATTTAGAAATCAAGGTATTCAAACTTCAATCTTCAGTAAGCATATTTATACCTATGTCTTGTCAAGGAATGCAGCAGCACACTGTGTTGCCACACCGAATAGTCTTATGATTACTAAGTTCTACAACTTTCTGCTATATTCAATTTTTATACATGTTTGCTTTGCCCACCCACTGTATTATCAGTGACAGTATCACTGGCTGCAATTGAGAAATGAATCAAAAGTGAATCAGCAGGGCTTCCCTGGTGGCGCAGTGGTTGAGAGTCCGCCTGCCGATGCAGCGGACGCGGGTTCGTGCCCCGGTCCGGGATGATCCCACATGCCGCGGAGCGACTGGGCCCGTGAGCCATGGCCGCTGAGCCTGCGTGTCCGGAGCCTGTGCTCCACAACGGGAGAGGCCGCAACAGGGAGAGGCCCGCGCACCGCCAAAAAAAAAATAGTGAATCAGCATCTGGCAAGGACTTGATGAGTACTCACATATCCTGCCAGGGTGTGTAAATTAGTACAACCTTTCTAACTCAGTAATTTCAGTTCTAGGAACTATTCAGGGAAAATAACTTGAGATGCAAAGGGACATTTATGAATAGGTTTTAATTATAATGGAGAAAAATTGCAAAATTAATGGAGGAATGGGTAATTGTGGCATTTCCATATAATGGAATAATATATTTTTAAGTAATTTTTTTAAGATACAGAACACAATTATGTGAATAAGTTTTTAAAAATGAGTAAGCTAAACTGATTAAGTAGTAGGATCCCAATTATCTAAAAAATAAATTATATACTCATAAGCATAGGAACAAAACCTAGGAAATATTTTTAATAGTGGGTCTCAGTGGTAGGATTGTGGGTAATTTTTTTTTTCTTTTTACTTTTTTGTACTTTCTAAATTTTCTCCAAATGCATTTATTTTATGATAATTTAAAAAGTAATAAATATTTATTAAAAAAAAGATCCCAGGCCTGACAATATAGAGGAAGGTCATTGTAGTTTTACTTTTTTAGTTTGGATTTGAGATTTAATTGAATGATGGTTGGTTGTTGAGGTTGACACAGTTTTTAGTTCAACAGTACTAGTGATTCCTTCATTGAGAGTTCTAAGTAGCTCTTAAGGTTGTGTCTCTTTTGTTAATAATATCCCTAAGGTCTCTCCTAATAAATTACTATGGCTGAAATAAGTTTTGGGGCCTGTTTTTTCATTTGTAATATGACCTTTAAGCAAGCTTGAAATTTTGATTGAAATACAGCCCATCATTGATGTTTCAAAGAGATTTCTCTGATTGTCTATGAAAGGTTTGCTTCACTGCTTTTGTTACAATATTGCCTATTAATAGTGCCGTGTCAGATCATAAACCAAAATTTCCTGAGTATGAATCAGTCTTTTAAATTAGTAAAATAGGGCATAACTCAACATATTGTTTAAAATTTTTCTTAAAGAATGCATCAGTTCAGAACAGTTGGATGTTAGTCACATGCATGAATAACAGTGACCAAACATTCAGAAGCATTGTCAGTAATACAGTTTGCCTACCTTGTTATGATATCTTATTTGACCACCACTAACTTCAAAAGGATTTCTTTTACCAACATGCCCAGAAGAGACATGTTTATGTAAAATGTCTTGCCCTTTTTTCCTTTTCAACTCTTAGTGTTATATTTCCTGGTGATCCACCGTGCTGATATTACTGATCCTTAGGAAGCATGAGGTATTAGTGCTTCCCACTACTCTTAATCCATCAGACCTGACATGCTGTAATCCTAGTCTGCACTACACTCAGATATTCCTCTTATGTCACATTATTCTTGGTCTGCATCTAAAACTGTCCACTGCCATGCTATGACTTGTCTTATTTTTAATATTCTACCTGTTTGGGGAGGCAGAGAAATAGGCCATTCTATACGTATACCAGATATTCCTTACCTGAAAGATTAGATTACCGCCTGCTCTACAGATAATGGTGTAATTCCCCTGCTAGAATCAACCAAATACAAAACTCTGGGCAGGTACAGCCAATGCTGCTATTAGTTCCATTTCTCTACCTACCTCAAACAAAACTAGATTTACACTTGTTGGGTATTCTAGTTGCCTCTCGATGAGGAGCAGGACTTGTTTTCCTAGTCAGGCAATGGTGAACTCTAGCAGAACGTGAAATTTTTTTAAAATTAATTTATTTGTTTTTATTTTTGGCTGTGTTGGGTCTTCGTTGCTGCGCATGAGCTTTATCTAGTTGAGGCAAGCAGGGGCTACTCTTCGTTTTGATGTGCAGGCTTCTCGTTGTCATGGTTTCTCTTGTTGCAGAGCACGGGCTCTAGAGTGCAGGCTCAGTAGTTGTGGTACATGGGCTTAGTTGCTCCACGGCACGTGGGATCTTCTCAGACCAGGGCTTGAACCTGTGTCCCCTGCATTGGCAGGCGGATTCTTAACCACTGCACCACCAGGGAAGCCCAGAACATGAAATTTTGTCCACCTCTTTCTGGTGGGTCCATGCCGGAAGGAGTGGACCCAATTGGCAAATACTCACTGTGTCAAGGCACGATCATGTACAGCAAACTATGGGACTGTCTGTCACTCTAGCACTTTACCAACTTTACCAGCTTTACCAACTTGAGAGGACCTGACACTTCTGACCATCAGACCTAACTATCTTGCACAGCTCCATATAAAAAGGAAGCTTGGCTGGTACCAGATCTTGTGGTCTGTTCTTTAGCAATTTGTTTTCTGTATTACTTATTTTCCAGATGACACTAGCCACCATGCTGATAGCCCCTGCCTATCAAGAGATCCATCTGTTAGAGAACTTAGTGACCTCACAGTCACAACTACTATTAGCTTTCAAGAGCATGCAGTAGGTAAATCTTTCCTGAAGGGATAAAGAATCCCTTACCATAACTTTTGAAGGGACAGAACACAGCCTATCCTCTGTATCCTTTTGCAGTGTCATGTTGCTGTTCCATGGCAGGCCCCTTCAAGACATTAGCACAAATGGCATAGATCACGGGTCCCCAACCCCCGGGCCACGGACTGGTTAGGAACTGGGCTGCACAGCAGGAGGTGAGCAGCGGGTGAGCAAGCGAAGCTTCACTTGTATTTATAGCTGCTCCCCATCACTCACATTACTGCCTGAGCTCTGCCTCCTGTCAGATCAGTGGCAGCATTAGATTCTCATAGGAGCTCAAACCCTGCTGTGAACTGCACATGTGAGGGATCTAGGTTGCCCGCTCCTTATGAGAATCTAATGCCTGATGATCTGAGGTGGAGCTGAGGCAGTGATGCTAGTGCTGGGGAGTGGCTGCAAATATAGATTATCATTAGCAGAGAGGTTTGACTGCACAGAGACCGTAATAAATCAATTGCTTGCAGGCTCATATCAAAACCCTATCAGTGAGTGGCAAGTGAAAACAAGCTCAGGACTCCCACTGATTCTGCATTATGGTGAGTTGTATAATTACTTCATTATATATTACAATGTAATAATAATAGAAATAAAGTGCACAATAAATGTAATGTGTTTGAATCATCCCCAAACCATCATCCCCCCACCGGTCTGTGGAAAAATTGTCTTCCACAAAACTGGTCCCTGGTGCCAAAAGGTTGGGGACCACTGGTATAGATGATCTTATTTGAAAAGCAGAAATAGAGACACAGAGAGAACAAATGTATGGATAAACAAACGTATGGATACCAAGGGGGGTGGGTAGGATGAATTGGGAGATTGGGATTGACATATATACACTACTGATACTATGTGTAAAATAAATAACTAGTGAGAACCTACTGTATAGCTCAGGGAACTCTACTCAATGCTCTGTGATGACCTAAATGGGAAGGAAACCCAAAAAAGAGGGGGGATATATGTATACCTATAGCTGATCACTTTGCTGTACAGTAGAAACTAAAACAACATTATAAAGCAACTATACTCCAATAAAAATAAATTTAAAAAAAGACATTAGCATGGTCTGCTAGAACTTCTTTTTTTAATTATTAAAATTTTTATTTTATTTATTGAATTATAATTAATGTACAATATTATATTAGTTTCAGGTGTATAACATAGTGATTCAGTATTTTTATACATTATGAAATGATGACCACAATGTCTAGTTACCATCTGTCACCATACAAAGTTGTTATAATATTATTGACTATATTCCCTATGCTGTGTATTACATCCCTGTGACTTACTTATCTTATAGCTGGAATTTTGTACCTCTTAATCCCCTTCACCTATTTCATCTGTCTCCCTACCCTCTTCCCCTCTGGCAACAACCAGACTGTTGTCTGTATCTGAGTCTGTTTTTGTTTTGCTTGTTCATTTGTTTTGTTTTTTAGATTCCACATGTAAGTGAAATCATATGGTATTTGTTTTTCTTTGTCTGACTTACTTCACTTAGCATCATGCCCTCCAGGTCCACCTGCATTGCTTCAAATGGCTAGATTTCATTCTTTTTAATGGCTGAGTAATGTTCCATTGTGTGCATGTATGTATATAAATATATACACACCATATATATGTGTATACACACACATACCCCCCACATCTTCTTTAACCATTTGTCAATGGACACTTCGGTTGCTTCCATATTTTGGCAATTGTAAATAATGCTGCCGTAAACATGGTGAATTAGTGTTTTTGTTTTCTTTGGATAAATACCCAGAAGTAGAGTTGTTAGATATTTGGTAGTTCTATTTTTAGATTTTGGGGGAACATTGGTAGTTCTCTTTTTAGATTTTTTTGGGAACTGTTTTCCATGGTGACTGCACCAATTTTCATTCCCACCAACAGTGCACAATGGTTCTCTTTTCTCCACATTCTCACCAACACTTGTTTCTTATCTTTTTGGTGATAGCCATTATGACAGGTGTGAGATGGTATCTCACTGTGGTTTTGATTTGCATTTTCCTGATGATTAGTAATGTTGAGCATCTTTTCTTGTGCCTGTTGGCCATCTGTATGTCTTCTCTGGAAAAATGTCTGTCCATTTTTAAATCAAGTTGTTTGTTTTTCTGATATTGAGTTGTTAGGATTTCTATTAGCTTTCTAAACCATGCCCTGCACTGAAATTGGGGTATAGGTGCCCAAGATAGTCCTGGGAGACCGGAGAAATTATTAAACTCAATCCTGTACCTCAGTCTTCTCTGGGACACTGCCACCCTGCATTTAAATACAAATTTATCCACTCCTCAAAACCATAATATAATACTTATGCTATTCATAAGTTCAAGGCTTTATAAGTGGGCTGTTTAGTCCCTACACCAGCTCTATCCATTGCAGTGTTACCTCATAAAAGAAATTTTTTTTTGTTTTTTTGTTTTTGTGGTACGTGGGCCTCTCACTGTTGTGGTCTCCCCCGTTGTGGAGCACAGGCTCCACGACCATGGCTCACGGGCCCAGCCGCTCTGCGGGATATGGGATCATCCCAGACCGGGGCACGAACCTGTGTCCCCTGCATCGGCAGGCAGATTCTCAACCACTGCACCACCAGGGAAGCCCCAAAAGAAATGTTTTAACTCTATAACTTTCACAGTCATTTTTGTCATAATGTGAATTTCAGTATATATCATGGATTTTGACAGTTCTGTTTATTGCCCTCTAGGTTAAAATTCTGCTTTCTCAAGTCAGCTGTGATTAAAAGTTGCAGGATATATTGGTTTCCTTGTTAGCTATGAATTCTTGGTAGCCACTTTACATGGTATTGGGAAGAGCAGCATGGAGAAATTTTTTTCAGATCTCCCAACCAGTTATCTTTTTCTGCATCACTTATTTCTAGGAAGTGGGTGAACTGGGGTTAAAACTTCTGTTTGACTCTAACGTCCATGTTCTTTCTTTCCACTGTACAACTCCTTGATGGCAAAAATCTCATGGGACCTATTGGGTTAGCCAAAAAGTTCATTTGGTTTTTTTCCGTAAGATGGCTCTAGTAGTGATTAGCTGTCTTTAACTTCTTTCAAAACAATTTTGTTAGATCGTATTGTGACAGCTGTCATATCAGCATGCATTTAAAAAAAAACGTCGAAATTGGTGAATTTTTGTGTAGCCATTTTAATATTGAAGATGGAAGAAAACATTTTCGGCATGTTATGCTTTATTATTTCAAGAAAGGTAAAAACGCAACTGAAATGCAAAAAAAAAAAAAAAAAAAAAAAGATTTGTGCAGTGTATGGAGAAGGTGCTATGACTGATCAAACCTGCCAAAAGTGGTTTGTGAAGTTTCATGCTTGAGATTTCTCTCTGGACAATGCTCCATAGTCAGGTAGACCAGTTGAAGTTGATAGTGATCAAATCGAGACATTAACTGACAACAGTCAGTGTTATACCATGTGGGAGATAGTGGACACACTCAAAATATCCAAATAAAGCATTGAAAATCATTTGCACCGGCTTGATTATGTTAATCGCTTTGATAATTGGGTTCTACATAAGTTAAGCGAAAAAAACCTTCCTGACCATATTTCCACATGCGAATCTCTACTTAAATGTAATGAAAAGTTCCGTTTTTTAAATTTTTATTTATTTTTTTTTTTTGCGGTACGCGGGCCTCTCGCTGTTGTGGCCTCTCCCGTTGCGGAGCAGAGGCTCCGGACGCGCAGGCTCAGCGGCCATGTCTCACGGGCCCAGCCGCTCCACGGCATGTGGGATCTTCCCGGACCGGGGCACGAACCCGTGTCCCCTTCATCGGCAGGCGGACTCTCAACCACTGCGCCACCAGGGAAGCCCAATGTTCCGTTTTTAAAACAAATTGTGATGGGTGATGAAAAATGAATACTGTACAATAATATGGAACAGAAGAGATTATGGGGCAAGAGAAATGAACCACCACCAACCACACCAAAGGCTGGTCTTAATCCAAAGAAGGTGATGTTGTATATATGGTGGGATTGGAAGGGAGTCTTCTATTATGAGCTTCTTCCGGAAAACCAAACAATTAATTCCAGCAGGTACTGCTCCCAGTTAGACCAACTGAAAGCAGCACCCGACAAAAAGTGTCCAGAACTAGTCATCAGGATGACGCAAGACCACATGGTTCTTTGATGACCAGGCAAAAACTGTTACAGCTTGGCTGGAAGTTTCTGATTCATCCACCATATTCACCAGACATTGCACCTTTGGTTTTCCATTTACTTCAGTCTTTACAAAATTCTCTTAATGGAAAAAATTTCAATTCCCTGGAAGATTGTAAAAGGCACCTAGAACAGTTCTTTGCTCAAAAAGATAAAAAGTTTTGGGAAGATGGAATTATAAGGTTGCCTGGAAAATGGCAGAAGGTAGTGGAATAAAAGGGTAAATATGTTGTTCAATAAAGTTCTTTGTGAAAATGAAAAATTTATCTTTTATTTTTACTTATAAACCAAAGGAATTTTTGGCCATCCCAATATTTTGCTGTCAGAAACACATTGACTACTGCCTTTTTATTTTTTAATTAATTAATTAATTATAATTTATTTTTTGTTTGTGTTGGGTTTTCGTTGCTGCGTGTGGGCTTTCTCTAGTTGTGGCATGTGGGGGCTACTTTTCCTTGAGGTGAGCAGGCTTCTCATTGCGGTGGCTTCTCTTTTTTTTTAATTTTTTAATTTTTTTTAACATCTTTATTGGAGTATAATTGCTTCACAATCGTGTGTTAGTTTCTGCTTTATAACAAAGTGAATCAGCTATACATATACATATATCCCCATATCCCTTCTCTCTTGCATCTCCCTCCCTCCCACCCTCCCTGTCCCACCCCTCTAGATGGTCACAAAGCACTGAGCTGATCTCCCTGTGCTATGCAGCTGCTTCCCACTAGCTATCAGTTTTACATTTGGTAGTGTATATATGTACATGCCACGGTGGCTTCTCTTGTTGCAGAGCACGGGCTCTAGGTGCGCGGGCTTCAGCAGCTGTGGCTTGTGGGCTCTAGAGTGCAGGCTCAGTAGTTGTGGCACATGGGCTTAGTTGCTCTGTGGCATGTGGGATCTTCCTGGACCAGGGATCAAACCCTGTCCCCTGCATTGTCAAGCAGATTCTTAACCACTGCGCCACCAGGGAAGTCCCTTCCTTTTTATTTTAAAATTAGTTCATTTATTGAATAGATAATATGTATACGGGTACCAAAATTTTTAATGTTAAAAGGAATACAGAAAAAGGTGTCCTTCCCATTCCCGTACCCAGCCGTTTGGACCCTCTCCTCACAGTCGTCATTAACAGTTTCTTATGAGTCATTTGAGAGGTTTTACACTTTTCTAAACATACATATATACATCAGAGATATCTTTTTTTTTTTTTTTTTTGCGGTACGCAGGCCTGTCACTGCTGTGGCCTCTCCCGTTGCGGAGCACAGGCTCCGGACGCGCAGACCCAGCGGCCATGGCTCACAGGCCCAGCCGCTCCGCGGCATGTGGGATCTTCCCGGACCGAGGCACTAACCCGCGTCCCCTGCATCGGCAGGCGGACTCTCAACCACTGCGCCACCAGGGATGCCCAGAGATATCTTCTGATTATTCTTTCCATCCTTTGAATTGGTCTTGTGTTCCATTTACTACAATAAAATTTTCATAGCTGACTATATTTGAGACTTGAATACTTCTTGATCGGTGACCCTTTTGGATTCTTACTATGTTTTAAGAATTTATTGAAACCATAGGGAAATAGATGGCTTACTTTCTGGGTTGCTTTCCAGGGCAAAAGTCTGTTTCCCTGGAATCCTGGCCTTGAATACAATAGGAATATTTCCTCTGTCCTCATTCACCCTCCTAGAATGACTTTCACACATTTGTTACTGGGTTAAGAACTTCCTGCAGTTTATTTTCACAGAATGTGTTAGTTTCCTCACTGAGTTTGAATTCTTGGTAGTCACTTTGCATGGTGTTGTGAAGAATTTTTTTCCAGCATACTAAATCAGTGCCTTTTATTTTAAACTTAAAAAAAGAGAAACACAACATTTTCACTACAAGAATCTTAAAATGATTCATAAATGTATAATAGAGAAAATGAAAAATTTCTGTGTAATACCCCTGTCCAATCTACTATGAGATAACTACTTTCCACAGTTTAGTGTGTACTCTTCCAACATTTAAATTTTTAAAAAATTAAAATTTTAATAATGCATTATTTGAATATGTGAAAGAATACATGTAATATATGTAAGTTTTGGAGCATAATAATGGAACTACTACCCATGAGCCCATCACCCATTATTTTCTAATAGAGTTTAGTAATGTACTCTATAAACTTTCTTAGACTTTCCATTGCTCCCTGAGTGACAGGATTTTTTTTTCTCCACAAGCCTGGTGAATTGCAGGAGGTAGGGTCATGGTCTTCTGTTTCTTTTGGAATCTGAACAGCTATTAGTCTCACTCTCTGATGTGTTAGATACCAGGGAATGAAGCCTGGTTGTTTGTGCCTGAGAGACTTCATCCTACCTGGATTTTAGGGAAAAACAATTTGGCCTTTCTGGGGAAAAAAAAAGGAAAACAGTTATTATTGAAAAAGAGTGTAATTTGCAGTATTTGCTGGAAGACAGCATTCTTTTTCTGGAAGGTTGGAAATTTATTTTCTCCAGAGTTTGTAGATTCCTAGGATCCTTCTGTATTTAAGGCTGCTACACTCATATTCTGGTAACTGAGATGTGAGGTCGACAATAGCTAAAGCTTTGTCTGCTATACTGTAAGGTAATTTATAAGGATGAGAGTGCTCATGTTTATCCTTAGTAAAAATGAAGACTTTTTAGCAGATGCCAGACAGAAAGAGAATTGTCATATTTTCCTTCATTTCTCCTGTGAAGCTTTGAGACTCCAGACAAGCTTTACAGAAAAGAAGTCGAAAGCTCCTAAGTACAAGTTTATCCATCACATCTTTTTGTTTCTTCCTTCCTAAAGGTTTCTCTATTTTCTTGGAGTATTCTTTTTTTTTTTTTTTGGCGGTATGCGGGCCTCTCACTGTTGTGGCCTCTCCTGTTGCGGAGCACAGGCTCCGGACGCGCAGGCTCAGCGGCCATGGCTCACGGGCCCAGCCACTCCACGGCATGTGGGATCTTCCCGGACCGGGGCACGAACCCATGTCCCCTGCATCGGCAGGCAGACTCTCAACCACTGCGCCACCTGGGAAGCCCTCTTGGAGTATTCTTGTTCTTACTGTGTAGATGCATAGACCAGAGAGTATGTTTGTGGGGTCCAAGGAAGAATTAATGGGAGGATGCAAAAAATCGGGAGACCTGGCTCATAAACTAGACACAGGTGAGAAGAGGACAATTACACAAATGCAGCACCTTGAATGTTATTTAACTAATGACCTTCAGCGGGTGCATAGTAATAACCTGGAAAGAGAGAGTATAGTGCTGAGGTGGCACGGAATAAGCAAATAGTAAAGAATGGCATAAGTGTGTTCAAAAAGGCTTTCCAAGGAGATGAGTTTAGAGATGACTTTTAAGGAGCTAACTGAGATGTACTGATTGAAAGGAAAGCTTGTTCATAGTAGGGTAAATGAAAAGTATGGGGAAAGGATTTTAAAAATGCCAAATTATATGCTGAGCATATTGGCTTGGAGGGAGTAGAGTGATGTCAAAGTTGTACTTGCTAATCTGCAGAAAGAACTGAGTCCCTCTGCTGTACACAGTTTTCTTCAAAGAGTGAAGATATTCATGGCTGGCTCGGTTTGGCAGAGTCATTCTTTTGGGAGCCTTTTCTTTTATTTCAGATACCTAGTGCCTTGTCACATAGCATCCTCTCTCCTTTTAAATCTGCTGTAGGATTGAAAGTTTTGTGCCACTTAAAATTTTTGTGGCTATGACTAAAGACCTATTTCTGTGAACAGTGGAAGCAGAAGAGCAAGCTTTATGTCACTGATTACTTTCACTTATTTATCAAGGACTACATGCCCTGAAGGAAAGTAGGATTGCATGACCAGCTGGCCTCTATCCTGCAGATTCTCCCACCTCATCGCTTTCCTCTTTACCCCTTCTCATTTCTCAGATCCCAGAAGACAGAGGTCTAGCTCATATTCATTCTTCGCCATTTTTCTTCCACTATTTACCACTTTTATATGAGTCTCCTATTCTGGCTCTTGTTAAAGCATCCTAATCATTCTGGTGTTCCCTAGAGAACTGATTCATGATTACCTCAAATCTAGGGCTAATTCCTCCTGCCCCACTTTATTATTTTTTTTTCCAAAGAACCACATGCATAAGGTTCATTTTAATATCAAAAGATACAGTGCATGCTATGAGGCACAGTTTTTTTTCACTGCCCTATCCTTTAGCTATTCAGTGTCTGCCCGGAAGCAACTACTATTGCCATTTACAGTACATATACGTAAGTATATACATGAACTTACCACCCTCACAAATGGTAGTATGCTTTGCACCGTGTTACACGCCTTGCTTTTTTTCACTTAACAATGTATGATATATACTACATGTAGGGATCCAGTCCCTATTAACATGGACATTTTAGAAATCAAGATGAAATTCATTCACGTAATATTAACCATTTTAAAGTATATAATTCAGTGACATTTAGTACATTCTCAACGCTGTGGGGCTCTCACCTCTATGTGAATCCAAAACGTTTTCATCACCCCTAAAGGAGCCCTGTGGGCTTTAAGCAGTCACTCCTGGTTCCTGCTTAATGCCATGTCCTGGGCAATCATTAATCTACTTTCTGTCTCTATGGATTTACCTATTCTGGATATTTTATGTAAATGGAATCATAAGTACGTGACCTTTTGTGACTGGCTTCTTCAGTTAGCATGTTTTTAAGATTCTTCCAAATTGTAGCACATATCAGTTCTTTATTCATTTAATGACTGAATATTCCATTGTATGGATATACCACCTTTTGTTTGTCCATTCATAGTGGATGGACATTTGTTTTTTACCCTAACTTTTGGATATTGTGAATAGTGTGGCTGTGAACAATTATGTGCAAGTATTTGTTTGAATGCCTGTTTTCAATTCTATTGGGTATATACTTAGGATTGGAATTGCTATTAACAGACATTTAAGTTGCTTCCAATATATGCTGGTACAGTGTTTGCAGTTGCTATTATTTCACATATATGATTTAATACATGTATACATATTGGATGAATAGCTAGTAGTGAGATTACTGGGTCAAAGCATTTTACATTTAACAATGCATTTAACATTTTGGAAGATACTGCAAAATTGTCCTCTCTAGAAGCTGTACTATTTTCACCCCCACTAGCAAAGTATGAGAGTGCTTTCTCCTCCCTGGCATTTAGTTATAGCCAGCCTTCCTACTAATCTTGTTGCAGAGAGCCACAAGCAACTGTTCCTGTGCCGTGATTCACTCAGAATCTCCTTCCTGCTTGCCTGCTTAGCCTGTCTTTTCTTCCTCTACCGTCTTGGGCCTTTTATTTCCTGACTTGCTATTTTGGCTCTTGATAACTAGGCCCTCCTCTTTGGTGTCCTGTTCAAATTTCCTTCTCTGGTTTATCAACTTGTGTTTCTGCTTATATTTTAAAATTTGGGGTAATTCCTTTCCGTTTGTTTTCAGTAGTAATACCTCGGAAATAGAGAGGGAAGTGTTAAGGAGGCAAAGAAGCAAATGGTTAAGAATGGCATGTGGTTTGTTCAGGAAGGCTTTCCAGAGAGATGAGTTCAGAAATGACTTTTGAAGACGCTAATCAGAATGTACCGATTGAAAAGAAAGATATTCATAGTAGGATAAATGAAAAGTATGAAAGGAGAATTCAGAAGGTAATCCACTCCACTCTCTCACTCCTGGCCAAGGAACCTCTTCCTGGAGGGAACTACTCTTTCCTGGGTAGTGGGAGTAAAGTAGTAATCCACATCTTCTGGTATGTCTCGTCCAGGATTCGGACTCTCAGACAGGAAAATATACTAGTTACAGCCTCCTTAGAGTGTAGGGAGTCTTATTTTAGTAGTAGGGCAGTGCAGTGGGTCTAGGACTTCTGTCAGTAAAAGTGGGTGATGAGTTATGCATTGTACATGTGGTATTGGTGGGAGCAGTTGATACTGATGCTAATTATAGGTGCTGGCAAACTAACAAAGAAAAGAGAGACTATAACAATGTGGTTTGGCTGTTAAAAATAATGTTAATTATAGTCTTCTGATTCACTTATTTTTTTATTTCTATCCTGCCATCTTCCAGAAAGAACTTGATGTGGCTAATTGCAGTCATTACATCAACTCATTATCATTTCTGTTCATTTACTGTGTTACACAATTATGCATGTTAAAAAATGTCAGGTTAATGTATCGAAGTTTTATTTGATTATAACATTTAAGTATCTAATCTGGGCATAGTGTGTGTTGTGTGTATATATAGATAGATAAATAGATGAGTGACTGTTATTCCCATAAAAGCATGGTCATCTTATGGCTTCTTATTATAGATTTTATTGGTACAAAGTGGTAAGAAATGAATTTGATTGATAAAACATGATTGACAGAATTATGGTAGACATCAACAATTGATAGACTTGTTCATTACACAAACAGTTATTGGACACCTCTTCCTCGTGCCAAGAATCATGCTAGGCACTGGGGGTATAGAGATTAAAAGTCCTTGATCTTAAGGAGCTCAAGTCCAGAGAGGAAGAAACATGTAGCTAGTACCGTGTGATAAGTAAATGGTAGAGGAGTATAGAGGAAGAAAACTTAATCCAAATTTGGGGTGGTTAGAAATAGCTTCCTAGAGAAAATGATATCTAAATTGAAAAAAAAAAGTTTAAAATCAAAGTCCATATGTTTCATTATAGTTCACTGTTTGTGTTATACATTCTATGGGGTTTTTCTCTTTTTTTCTTCCAGTTTTATTAAGATATAATTGACATACAGCACTGTATAAGTTTAAGGTGTACAGTGTAATGATTTGACTTACATACATCCTGAAATGATTATCACAATAAGTTTCGTGAATGTCCATCATTTTGTATAAATACAAAATAAAGGAAAAAAATTTTTGTGACGAGAGCTTAGGATTTACTCTTAACAACTTTCATATATAACATACAGTGGTGTTAATTATATTTATCATGTTGTGCATTACATCCCTACATATTGTATGGATTTTGATGAATACATAATGACACATATCCACCCCAAGAGTATCATACAGAATAGTTTCATTAACCTAGAATTCTCCGGTGCTTTACCTATTCATTCTCCCCTCCCTGCAAAACTCCAAAATAAACTGAGCTTTAAAAGATGAGTCGGAGTCAGTTAGAGAAAGGAGAAAAGAGTTTATGGTACTAGGACACTAAGATGAAGAAGCATAACTTAAGTATGTTAAATTCTGGATGGTTTGAAGTCAGGAGATAAGAGTGGGGAAGGGGTTAGAGATGAGGCTAGAGAGACACAGAGTGCTCATGTCAGGAAGGGTTTGAGTGCCATAGCAAGCTGTTTGTATTTTATCTTGAAGACAATGGGGAACCTTTGAAGACTTTATGCAGGAGAATGAAGCAATCAGATGGTGATGGTTGTAGCGATGTGAGCAGTTTGCTTGATGCATTAAAAAAACTAATTGTAGAATGAATATATATATATAAATATATAAACCTCATAAAACAAATGTTTATTTTAATGAGTTAATATAAGGCAAAAAATAGACCTTTGCCAGGCACCCCAGAAAGCCCTCCACATGCCTTTTCCCAATCACAGTCTCCTCCTCTGTAAAAATAACTACTATTCTGACTTTATGATAATAACTTCCTCGATTTTGTAAATGTGCAAATGGATCCCCCCTCCCATATTATATGTTCTTTTAGTACCTCTATGTATTTACCTTTCCTACATCACTTACTCGGTATATATGATTATTTGATTAATATTTATTTTCTTCTCTAGACCATAAATTTCATGAGTAGGGAAAATGCTTATCTGTGTATCCCCAGTAACTTTGCTCAGTAAAATTAGTTGAATTAATGCATTTCTGTTAAGTGGAATTACTGAGTTAAGGAATATGCACATTTAAAATTTTGTTAGATATTGCCAAATTATACACTAGAAAGATTGTACCTGTTTATATTCCTGGTGTTGATACTCCTTTTCTCACATCCAGCCATACTGCCCTTTCACCCTCCCTCCCTGTGTCCCTGTATTGCTGAGTCCTTTTCTTCTGCAGAGAATTTTGGGCACATTCCAGCTTTTGTTTTAGGTGCTTAGGATATATCAGGAAGCAAAAAGACAAAGATCCTGGGTGGCAGGAGGTAGACAATAAACATAATAATTATACAGGATGTTAGAGAGTGGACCAATAAAAGAGTAGATGGTGAAAAGCAATTGGGAATGCTAGAACTGAAATTGAATTATAATTTTAAATAAGGTGGTTAGTGTACAAGCTACAGTGAGATGACTTTTGAGTAAAGACTTGGAGGAAGTGAGGGAAGTAGCAAGTTGGCTGAAAAAGGGTAGCAAGAGGTCTGCTGGGGGTGCTGTAATACTGTTTCTTGATCTGTGTGCTGGTTACTTGAGTGTGTTCACATATTCATTGAGCAATACGCTTATCATTTGTGTACTTTTCTGCATTTTATACCTCAGTAGAGCTTTCATATTAAAAATGAATGGATGTTGAACATTTCAAAGTGCCTTAATAGTACTTACCTAGTTATTCATGGGTATTTTCCTTTGACTTACAAGCAGCGATGAATGCATTAATCAATTTCTATTAATAAATCATTTTACCTTCCTTTAATTTACTTGATTATGGTAAAAGTATTTTTTAAAGTATTCTTTTGATATAATGCTATGTTTGATTTGCTTGTATTTTATCTTGGATTTTTTTTTTTTAACATTTTTATTGGAGTATAATTGCTTTACAATGGTGTTAGTTTCTGCTTTATAACAAAGTGAATCAATTATACATATACATATGTTCCCATATCTCCTCCCTCTTGCGT